>CM053029.1:316260760-316380760 GCA_028564925.1 Lithobates sylvaticus | reverse complement strand
GGTGCAGCTGCTGGCAGACTCTGCTGGATTTAGTTGAGCCGCTGTGTTTGCAGTTTTTCTCTCCGGCTCCCCTGGACGTGATCCGATCTCTGCCAAGCCAGCAGCTCTCTGCAGTCACTCATCCACCCCGGGCTTGTTCCTGGCTCAGCCGATCCTCTGCTCTGATCGTCTCCTGGATCCGCTGCGCTCAGCTCGCTGGGATCAGCACCTTGGGGAGCGATCGCCTTCAGAGTATGGTGCCCGCCGCCTCTAGCTGTTGCTGCTGCCTGGATACAGGACGATGCTGCATTGGCTGCAGGCTCCTCCCCTACAGCTCGGCTCTGTGCAACTGCGTCAGCAGCCTGTCCTCTCCTACAGTCTGCCAGGATTCTTACTGCAGTGTGGGGGCTCAATGATCCCTCCACATACATGGCATGGGCAAAGTGCTGTGTCATTACCACAGCACCCAGCAACAACATACCCGAGCATCACTAAACATTATCTATACAGACGCAAACAATATACTATTATATATATATATATATATATATATATATATATATATATATATATATATATATATATATATATATATATATATATATATACACACACATACATATATACATAATATATATACACATGCATACACACTATATTATATATATACATACACGTGTGTGTGTGTGTGTGTGTGTGTCTCTCTCTCTATACACACACGTGTGTGTGTGTGTGTGTGTGTGTGTGTGTGTGTGTGTGTGTGTGTGTGTGTGTGTGTGTGTGTGTGTGTGTGTGTGTGTGTGTGTGTGTGTGTCTCTCTCTATATACACACACACACACACGTACGTGTGTGTGTGTGTGTGTGTGTCTCTATATATACACACACACACACACACACACACACACACACACACACACACATACATACATACATATACATATACACACAAACACATACAACACTCCGGAAATATTGTTAGGTACACCTGTTCAATTGCTTGGTAACACAAATTGCTAATCAGCCAATCACATGGCAGCACATGCATGCATTTAGGCATCTAGATATAGTGAAGGCGACTTGCTGACATTCAAGCCGAGCATCAGAATGGGGAAAATTCTGATTTAACGAGGAATCATACCCTGATGGGTTTTACTTCCTCTTCATTTCCCTGCAAAGGTAAAGCATAATGGGCTACTATGCATTTTGTGTCACTTACCTGAAACTGAAGCCTGCGATGTCACCGCTGTCCCCACTAGCAGCGGGCGTCCATCTTCACCCCTCTCCCTTCCATGGCCGCGAACTCTGGCTCTGACTGGCCGGAGTCGTATGACGTTACTCCTGCGCATACGCCGCCAGTTACGGCATGACCCCCCTTTAGCTACGTCATGATCTGGCCATTCTCAAGTGCGCATGCGCCGTAGACATCGGCGCATGTCTTTATTGTAAGTAGCTGCTAAATCGTGGCGGTTTAGGAGATATTTCCAGCACTAGCAGCGGGCGTCCATCTTCACCCCTCTCCCTTCCATGGCCGCGAACTCTGGCTCTGACTGGCCGGAGTCGTATGACGTTACTCCTGCGCATACGCCGCCAGTTACGGCATGACCCCCCTTTAGCTACGTCATGATCTGGCCATTCTCAAGTGCGCATGCGCCGTAGACATCGGCGCATGTCTTTATTGTAAGTAGCTGCTAAATCGTGGCGGTTTAGGAGATATTTCCAGCACCTACAGGTAAGCGGGCGTCCATCTTCACCCCTCTCCCTTCCATGGCCGCGAACTCTGGCTCTGACTGGCCGGAGTCGTATGACGTTACTCCTGCGCATACGCCGCCAGTTACGGCATGACCCCCCTTTAGCTACGTCATGATCTGGCCATTCTCAAGTGCGCATGCGCCGTAGACATCGGCGCATGT
This sequence comes from Lithobates sylvaticus, assembly GCA_028564925.1. Classification (NCBI taxonomy): domain Eukaryota; kingdom Metazoa; phylum Chordata; class Amphibia; order Anura; family Ranidae; genus Lithobates; species Lithobates sylvaticus. The sequence goes on along the minus strand of CM053029.1, from coordinate 316,378,870 downwards.
CTTTATTGTAAGTAGCTGCTAAATCGTGGCGGTTTAGGAGATATTTCCAGCACCTACAGGTAAGCCTTAATATAGGCTTACCTGTAGGTAAAAGTGGTTGTACAGGGTGTACAACCACTTTAAGGGACTTTGAACATTGCATGGTTGTTGGTGCCATACAGGCTGGTCTGGCTATTTCAATAACTGCTGATCTACTGGAATTTTCCACACGTAACCATCTCTAGGGTTTACAGAGAATGGTCAGAAAAAGAGAAAATATCCAGTGAGCGGCAGCTGTGTGGACAATGCCAATAAGACCCCTTTCAAACTGGGGGCGTTTTGCAGGCGCTATAGCGTCAAAAATAGTACCTGCAAACCACCCTAAAACAGCTGCTCCGTTCACTCCAGTGTGAAAGCCCGAGGGCTTTTACACTGGAGCGGTGCACTGGCAGGGCGTCAGAAAAAGTCCTGCCAGCAGCTTCTTTTAAGCGGTGAAGAAGCAGTGAACTCGCCGCTTCTCCCCATTGAGATCAATGGGGCAGCGCTGCTATACCGCCGGCAATACGCCGCTGCGTTTTGAGGGCGGATTTAACCCCTTTTCGGCTGCTAGCGGGGTGGTTTTATACCCCGAAAAAGCCCCGCTAAAACGACGGTAAATCGGTACTAAAAATAGCACCGCTTTACCGCTGAAGCCCTAGGCGGCACAGTGTGAAAGGGCGCTAACTCAAATAACCACTCATAACCAAGGTATGCAGAATACCATCTCTGAACACAAAACATATCAACCTTGAAGCAGATGGGCTACAGCAGAAGACCAAACCGGGTGCAACTCCTGTCAGCTAAGAACAGGAAACTGCAATTCGCACAGGCTCATCACAATTGGACAATAGAAGATTGGAAAAATTAACGTTAAAAAAATAAAAATAAAAAAAAAACACGCCATGCCTCTTACCAAATACCTCAGATGGTCTACTTTTCCAAAAAGGTCATTTGGGGGATATTTGTACTGTCTTGGCATTTTTGGGTCTCAAGAAATGATAGGCCATAAGTATCAATTTTCAGAGAATATAAATATATATGGTTTTGCGCCAGAGTGAGCAAACCTTATGTGAAGAAGCCAAATTATAGTACACTCAGGCCAAGGTTAACAATTTTACATTTTTTTTGATAGATCAAGTCTGGTGTCTGTTTCGCAGACTTTGTATAGAAGTAACAGGTGTGGAAAAATTGGGCTTTCATAGTCTTCCTCCTCTTCTACTCCTCATATATACACACACACACACACACACACACACACACACACACACACACTATTACACCTTATTTGAACTTCTCCAAGATGTCCAGACAATGCCCCATCAATATACCCTTCTGTAATGGCAAGCTGCATGCTCATGTAGCCATCCACAGAGACCAGGTATCCCTTGCATTCTATACCCCACTTTAGTTTCACCATTACTGACTTGCCATTAAGAAATGGTTGTGGGGTTAGAGGCAAACTCATCCTGCCACTGAAGCCGTCGCTGATGTACAGACCAGTGGAAGGACGAAAAAAATTCCCCACGGAATGCTCAGAGAACACACCGCCGGAGAGAGCATTGAAATTATATGCCAAAACAGGTGAGAAAAAAAAAATTGTTCCTTGGGTGTTAAATGTGCCCATGAAACTAATACCAAATAATGACTTCAAGATAAAATCAACACCCACAAAGCTAGGCAGCCTAGACAGTCTTGCAGACATCCTAGATCCCAAAAACATTCAATCAGTGACATTAGCATAAAAGGGGCTTAATAGCTGCTGCTAACCCAGGACGAACTAATTTTGACAAATGTCAGCAGGTCAATGGAGTCTGTGGACAGACGCGCTTTCTTATCTGTCACAAAACCTCCGGCAGCACTGAATGTCCATTCAGAAAGAATGCTGGATGCAGGGCATACTCCTATGCATACGGGGCAAGTACTGGCCAGAGGTCAATTTCTCATGATCAGATAACCCAGTGGATAGTCTACTGGAAAGCTCTCCATGTCAGTTTTTGCCCCTAGAATATCTTCCACTTGTGTGTTCTGTGGCGTCGCAAGAATGGCGTCTGCATAAAGCAGGCCTTCAGAGGCAAGGAAGTCCTCTGCCTCCCACTGCTCTACCTAGAGTGCCCCGACCATAATGTCACACAGATTATGTTCCAGCAGGAAAACAAGAGTGATAGTGTCACTGATGCATGCATTGTCACGGCTCATAATCCTAGTCTCCTCAGATGGCGACAGTATAGTGCATCCTTTATCAGCAGCCATTGACGTGGGGAAATAAGGCCAAGCTCTCCTAAGCCTGTCCTTGTGCCATACTCACACTATTCATTGATGGCTCTCTGCTACAAATGCAGCCACTGCAGCATTGCCAAAATTGAGTGCCACCTGGTGGACATGTCACAAATCAGGCTGTTTATGGACAGGTGGAATTCCCACTGAATTTCAACCAACCAATGGCTGTGTATGACTGCCTGAAATGGCTACAGACTCTTCTGGCCTGCCTTAGAAGAGCTTGCAAATCTGGGTACCCTTTTTAAGAAATGCTGCACCACCAAATTGAGGCACGGCACAGGTGTCAACTTTCCCTGTGGAAGGGTGGACAGAAGGTTAGTGCCATTATCGCACACCACCATTCCTTGTTCAAGCTCCCATGTCATGAACCATACAACAATCTCCTGCACTCAGCTTAGTCCGTAAGTGGTGTAGCCAACCCTTTGGATAGAATATGGAAAGTCATAGGTCTTCTGCCCTCCTCAGGACAATGGGTGTCCTTAGAGCTGAAACAAAAAAACAGGGAGGGCGCACCGACCTTGCGCATTACCAAAGATAAAATGTATTTAAAAATAGTAAAAGCAAGAGTCATACTCAAACGTTTAAAATGGCTTAACATTTCTCCAAAAAAATCGGAACTGTATCTTTTGCAACCTGGACCGGGTATTAGGAGGAACCAGATGGTATCACTAATGGCTATTGGTGATACCATCTGGTTTTTAGTTAAAAAAAAACAGTGATTAAATACCACCAAAAGAAAGTTCTATTTGTGTGAAGAAAATGATAAAAAAAATTGTTTGGGTACAGTGTAGCATGACCGCGCAATTGTCAAAGTGCAACAGCGCTGAAAGCTGAAAAATGGCCTGGGCAGAAGGTGCCTTGTAGGCAAGTGGTTAAAAGGAGCCAAATCCATTTTTTTTGGGGTTAACAAATACTTTAAGTGTTCCCAACCACGGGAGATCATTCAGAATTATAATGTGAATGGGTATTTTTAACACAGAGATATCATTAAAAGATGGAAACTAACTCTTCTGCCCACCCTACCACTTTACATTATACACTTTTTTTGGATACAACAGCCAACAACCCATCAGTTTGATACTTGACATACAGGTTCAATAAACAGGATCCATACAGATGTAAACTGGATCAAGTGCATATAGTAATCTTCCAGGTAGAAGGGTCCACCTGGTCTGTAGTGAAGTTACATCGACTTGGGGCAAATAAACCATATAATCCTGGTCTAGTACAGTAATTAAAAGAAAGGTAAAAAGAAAAACTGCCCAGGTATTACTCTGCTGTTACACATTTTGTACATCTAAGAAAAAACATAACACCAAAGACTGAAACAAAGCTAGCACATGGATGCCACCCCACCACTTCAGATTCAGAAACTGTAGAAGACCCCACAAAGAAACTTATCTGAACAAACAGCAGCCAGTCACATGATGAAAATGCCAGCAAAATGTTATTGCGGTATGGGTAAGGACCAATAGAAGAGGATGGCCTGCCTACTGCTTCCGCTTTTCAGGACACAGAAACCCAACACCTATGAAATGTACATATCGCATATGATTGTAGTGTTTTGTAATAGACTAAATTTGTTTTTTTTGTTTTTTTAATTATGCTCCACTGCCAACAAAGTAACCTTGGAAAGTAAGATAATTTGGCATCTCAAATTTAAAGAAGAAAACAGCTTCAATGCAGTAGGAAACTCCCAGCACTTGTGTGTCTGGTTAGCGCAGATGGTGGTTTAAAATATCCATACACAGGCCAGTTTAGAATCATATTTTATGAATCTGCACATTAACCGGGCAAACATGCTATTCTCTATTCCGGTTAAAAGCGAGAACTTTTTTCTTGGCACCAGCGTCACTTTTATATAGTCATGTGAAAGCAAGACAATTGGTGACTTTCAAAATATTTGAACAGGAAAACATCTTCATTTAAAGTTCTTACAGATAAAGGTGATAATACTTAAACAAAATGACATGAAGTATTTATAATCCTAATTAAAGTGCAAATTTGACACATGAAAAAAAAAAACAAAAAAAAAAAACACAAGTACGCCTCTACATTTAAATCTATTACATTAGAATACAGTGTTGCAGATCAGATGCAAATGATTAAAACCTTAAGGAAGATGCAGGTGGTACCCTGTCTAACTTTAACCACTTCAGCCCCAGAAGATTTCGCCCCCTTCATGACCAGACCATTTTTTGTGAAACAATGCGTTGCTTTAAAGTACATTTTTTTTTTTTTTTTTTTTACTTTCGGCTATAAAACATACCCAATAAAAAAAAATATTAAAAAAAAAAAAAAAAAAAAATCAAATTCCTTCATCAATTTAGTCCAATATGTATTCTACATATTTTTGGTAAAAAATATTTTTTTACTAGTAATGACAGCGATCTTTAGCGGGACTGCAACATTGCGGTGGACAAATTGGACACCAAGTGACACTTTTTTGGGGACCAGTGACACAAATACAGTGATCAGTGCTAAAAAAAAAATGCACTCATTGTATAAATGACACTGTCAGGGAAGGGGATAACACCGGGGCGATCAAAGTGGTTAAGTGTGCTCCTAGAGAGTGATTTCTAACTGTGTGAGGCAGCCCTCAAAAATTGCACTCGCCTGCTCGCATTTTGCGAGTGCATTTTGAGGGCTGTGTGAGGACTGCTTGGAGCGGGGGAGGACTGAGCACCGCCGGCAGCCTGTGCGGAATGGGAATCCTCCAGAGATCATGGAGGGGAAGAGAGCCACCCGGGTGTTCACAGCGCAGCGCGGGGAACGAATCAATAACAGCTTTCGTTTGCAGTGTTCCCCGGTGCGTGTGTTCGTTCATTGCAGTTTTCCCCGGCGCTCGCTGTCAGTTACAGCCCCGCCCCCTGGTCCCGGGACTTTGATAGACAGATCACGTGTCCAATCCTGGTGACGAGTGATCTGTCAAAGTTCCCCGGCCAGGGGGCGGGGCTGTCTACGACGTTGAGCGGCGGGAACACACAAATTGAAATTATATCACTGTGTTCCCTGCCCTGCCCTGTGAACATCTGGGGTCTCCTGTTCCTCTCCTCCCCTGCGCAGGTGGACACGGGCTGCATGGTGGACAGTGGGCACGGGCTGCATGGTGGATAGTGGGCACAGGCTGCATGGTGGACACGGGCTGCATGGTGGATAGTGGGCACAGGCTGCATGGTGGACACGGGGCATGGGCTGCATGGTGGATGGTGGGCACAGGCTGCATGGTAAATGGTGGGCACAGGCTGCATGGTAAATGGTGGGCACACGCAGGCTGCATTGGTGGGCACGGATAAAGTTAAATGTTTTATGCAGAATTAAGTTATAAAAATATTAAGTGTCATTTAATGAGATAATTTATGAGGGCGTGTTTAGGGGCGGGGTTGGGTGGGGCAACTGGTGGCGAGTAACCCTTGAGGCCTGGCTAGTAGCTCAGGACTTGAAATTTTGAACCCTGGTGTGAGGGATGGTTTTATCTGGAGTAAGAGCCACATCTGTGCTCCCGATTAGCAGGAACACAAGAGCTCTCTCTTCCTCTGAGAGAACGGTGGTCTGCCTTGTTTACATAGGCAGACCGTTCTGCCTCTCCAGCAAATGATTGGCAGGTCCCGGTGGCCATCAGACCCATGTCCAATCACAGCGGGAGCGGGTCTCCGGCGCCTATCGCGCGCGCCCCAGACCCAGAGGAGGAAACATACAGGTACAGTGTTTCGCGCAGCCAGGCCACTCTGCCACAGTATATGTGCAGTGGGCGGTCCGGAAGCAGTTAAACTCATATCTAGGGTTTGGGATTTTCTTTGCTATTGACTTTTCTATGATGTGGTGTAATCATGACAAGATTAAGAGCTCTCTAAGGCCCTCAGAATTTAGGCTGTAGATGTCAAGTGTAGATTTTTAAAAGATGGCAAATATATTTGAAATCAATCACTATCCTGTAAGGGAAAACTATAAGTGCCATAGATTTCAAACAATTAATTTGAGGACTGGCTGGCCCAGAAAATTAGGCTCAAGAGCTGACATTTAAGCTGGGTTCACATGTGTGCGAATTGGATGCCGTTTTCACCGCATCCAATTCGCATGACATGCGAGTGTGACCGGCTCTCAATGGAGCCAGTTCACACATGTCTAGGGCGGCCGCGGTGCGAACGCACTTTACCCCAGGCTGGAAACCATGGCCGCACATATGTGAACCTGGCATTAGGTGTTTAAAAGAGGTCTTTAGGAACCCCAAAAATGTAATGGATGGGGATCTGCAGTGAAAGTGTATGTTACTCCAACCTTTCATGTTCCCAATATGCATCTGTTTTACCATGTTCTGGTGTTAAAAAGGGTTTTGTTCTCTCTGTATTGCTTCCTTTGTGTGAGATCCCTAATAATTCTGCCAGTCCCCCTGCTTTCCTATTTCAAACTGACCATGCTAGGGCGTGGAAGCATATCCATCCCATGGTGGTCAGTTGTCTTTGCATTCTACTTGGGGGCACTCTGTCTGTCCTCCAATGGTCAGACTTGTGCCGACATGCTCCCCGCACAGCTCTTCACTGGAAAATATCAGTGTACTGCTAGTTTACTCACAATCACTGCCAATTTAGCAGGGGGGGGCAAGGAATAACCTAGGGGGGGCAATTGCCCTTGCCCCCCTTAGTACCAATTGAACATTGCTTAAAATTATTTAAATGCTGCACCCTACCTGAGTATTGTTGCTGACCATGTCCATCCCTTTATGACTACAGCGTATGACAATGAGGTCACTGTAATCCAATGGCCTCCACAGGCACCAGCTCTCAATCCAATCCATATTCGCATCATGGATGTGCAGCCGACAAATCTGCAGCAACTGCGTGATGCGACCAGGTCACTATGAACCAAAATGTCTGAGGATTTTTTCCTTTTTCCAACACCTTGTTGAATCTATGCCACAAAGACTTAAGGCAGTTCTGAAGGTAAAAGGGGGGTCCAACCCGGTACTAGCAAAGTGTGGCGTCTCCAAAGGCAAAAGGAAAATAATGCATTAGGTGCAGGTATTTTTTATTTGAGCAAAACCACATCGACAGATGTGGAGACACGTATATTGGACAAAGGTTTGAAATTTATCCCCCCCCCCCCAAAAACTTAATTCAATACTTTTATTGATGTGCAAAAATACATTTGTAAGATAAATATTCAGCGACATTTTCTATTTTTCTATCGGTACCCCCTAGAGACCCAGGTACGGTGAGACAGAGCTCCAGTGTGCATTCGGGCCTCTCAAATCCTTCTTTATTCAATCCGCCTACCACCTCACAGTCGATCAAAGTTTTTCGTAATTTAGTATTCAATGATCTTGACGCTTTACCTGTCAAAGGGGTGCACCAAGACCCTGCTATTTCTTTGGGACTGCGATCCCTCTGCGAGAGGAAGAACCTCATCATCCGCCCCGCTGATAGGGGGGCGGGATAGTGGTTCTTGATAAAGATGACTACATTAAAGAAATGATGACTCTTGGATGATCGCAGTACTTGCATCATACTTCCAGGTGATCCCACTGTGAGGTATAAAAAGGCTTTGATTGAGGTGGTAGAGGAGGGTTTTGCTTTAAATGTCCTAGATGGTAAAGAGAAAGAGTACTTGGTCCTGCTAGCTCCACGTATTCCAATAATTTATTATCTCCCCAAAGTCCATAAGGATCCTGACAATCCTCCAGGTCACCCTATAGTGAGTTTTATCGACTCGGAGACCTCGAGGATTGGCAGGTACATTGACTTCTACCTTCAACCCCTTGTTCAGCTCATCCCTTCTTATTTGAAAGCTACCCGGGATGCGATTAGGCTCCTGGAATCGGTTGCATATCGAGCCAATTTCATTTTAGCCACAACGGATGTCTCTGCTCTGTACACTTGCATATCCCATCAATTAGGCCTTGCAGCTGTTGAACTTTTTTTGTCTCGGAATTAGTCACTTTCTCTGATCCAAAGGAACTTCATTATGGCTTTATGGAAGTTTGCTACAGAGCACAATTATTTTTGGTTTCAGGGTATTTTTTACTCCCAAATCAAGGGGGTTGCTATTGGGGCTAAATATGCCCCCAGCCTGGCCAATTTATTCATGGCCCAATGGGAGGACGTCGTCGTCTATGCCTTGAAGCGACCGGAATTGGTCCTTTGGGCTAGGTACATAGAGGACGTCGTCCTCCTGTGGAGCGGTGACAGACCTTCGTTGGATAGTTTCATGTCCATTCTTAATAATAATGATCGTGGTATAGTCCTGAACTATGAGACCAGCCATACTAATATCCATTTTTTAGATTAAGAAATTATGGCTACTTCGGGAGGCCTCGAGTTCGGGACCTATTTCAAGCCTACCGACAGGAATGGATATATTCCTGTCGATAGTTGCCACCATGACCAATGGCTGAAATCAGTCCCGCGTGGGCAGTTTCTCCGTCTCAGGAGAAACTGCACCAGTGATAGGGTTTTCCATCAGCAGTGTCAGACATTGAGGCAGAGATTTCTTGAGAAGGGATATAGGTCTTAAACGTTAGATGCCGACATTGAGGCTGTGTCAAGGGCGCTCCAATCCATTGAGGGAAAATAAATTCAAGTGGTCGTTTTTCACTTCCTTTTCCACTCAGCACAACAGTTAAGAAAGTTTTAGACAGACACTGGAAGGTTTTGCGGAGTGATCGGGTCTTGGGACCTTCTCTCACTGAGCGGTCTATTCCGTGGCGCCCGCTCCGTTCAGGGCGACATTGCTCCCAATGCCATTGATCCCCCCCCCAAAACAGTGTCTTTCTTTCATCAATGTAAGGGCTACTTTCTGTGTAGGAAGTGTAATGTCTGCCTACATAACACTTTGGGCAGGCGCATAACCAATACGTTTACCTCTACGGTCACTTTACGCAGCCACGAAATGAAACATTTCATGACATGCTACTAAATGCATAGTATAACTCATCATGTGCCCGTGCAAATTACAGTACATGGGGCGTACTATCAGAACCTTTGCAATTAGGGTGAATGAACACCTAGCCAAAATCAAGGTGGTGTACCAAACAGTGTTCCTCGTCATTACCTAGAACACCATAATAAGGACCCGACTGGTACTCAGTTCCAGGTCATAGATAAATTTGTACCACATTGACGTGGAGACTCTGGCCTACGTGGAGTGCCAAGACTCAAAATGTATTGGATATACGAATTGAAGTGCTACTCGCCCCACGGTATGAATGTTGAGTGGGACATCAGTTTCATTAACCGGGCGTGAGTGGCATCTTTTTTTTTTTTGTCAGATTTGGAGTTATTGAACTCTATTTTGCATATTTAGTTAATATTCATATATATTATTTTTACTGATTTATTTATTTGTTTTGTATCTTACCGCGTGCCTCCTTTTTCAGGTCTGGTTTTGCAATTGAGCCATGGGGCCACTTGGTTGGATTTAGTACTCCACATGGCTATTCAGCTTTGAATGTCTGCCTCAGCTTGAGTTAGACATACCTTGCTGACACTCCTTTCTCACAGCCGCCTTTCCCTTTGTGTGATTGGTTCCCGGAGGTCATGTGCTTTAGGACTCTGGGATACTGTTGCACTATGGCCGGGATACTGCGTTTTATGATGCCGGGATAATTTTGCAATATGGCCGGGATGATTGAATGACGCTGGTGAGGCCCGTCGCATCACTGACGTGTTTACGTAATGACGCTATGATGCAGACGCTGCCACCGGAAGCGACGCGGGCGCATTTTGCATCCTCTATTGGTGGAACGCATGCACGCACAGTGGGTCTGTCCAGTAAGGCTTGGGTGCCGCCTCGCTCCCTGGCGGTTGGAGAGTGGATATACACCTCAGTCTTGTGATTTGCCCTTTTCAGTTCCGGCCTCTCCCGGTGGCCATCCTGGTCAAGTTTGTCGGCACACCCACGTGGCTTAGATATTCCGGCCGCCATTTTGAGTCATTGTGTGTTTCTCTGGCCACCATTTTGAGTTTGATTTTATTAACTTCAATTCGGTGGGCGTTTTAGTGATTTTGCACATGTATACCTCCATTGGTGTTTGCCCTTGATTGGATGGTTGACATCTGCCTTGGGGTATTTTATTATGATTAACAGCGGGTATTTATATGTATGAATTTATGAACATATTTATTGATGTGTTTATATTGTACAATTATTGTTGAATATATTGAGAATTATATCTATTATCCCACTGAGGGATTTAAACAATGATGCTGGCTCCACCTTAGGTCACGCCCTGGTAGGTGTGGCCGCCAAGGGGTGGCTTTACGATTTTGTCTTTATATATATATATATATATATATACACATACATATACATATATATATACATATATATATATATATATATATATATATATATATATATATATATATATATATATATATATATATATATATATATATATATATATATATATATATATATATATATATATATATATATATATATATACACACACATACATATACATATACATATACATATACATATATATACATATATACATACACATACACACACTCTGGCAATGTGGATGGGTCTGAGATACGCCCCATTCGATGACCTATTGTGTCGAAACGCGTCGGATTTACGCTTTCCACATTGCTTTTAAAGAGGAAGTAAAGCCTCTTTAAAAAAAAGACACCCTGCAAGGCAAAGGCATAATGAGCTAGTATGCTCATTATGAAAGCTCATTATGAAAGACTTACCTGAAAACGAAGCCCCCGAAGCGGTCCTTATCCACGATCTTCTGTGCCGCCATCCAGGGCCGGAGTGACTTCCGGGTCTCGCCGCTCCATCGCTGTGATTCGCTGGAGCGGCGATGACGTCACTCCCGCGCATGCGCAGGAAAGCGGCATATCGCCATGAACCCGGCGTGCGCAGTGCGCCTGCGCGACGCTGTCTATGGCCCATGCGCCATAGACAGCGATGCCTTTTCATTTCTAAATATCTCCTAAACCATGTAGGTTTAGGAGATATTTATTGGACCTGCAGGTAAGCCTTAATCTAGGCTTACCTGTAGGCCAAAGTGCTTTGGAAGGGTTTACTTCCACTTTAATCATTTTATGTGATCACATTTTATGTCACATCTGTTTCACTTTAAGAGGTGAATAAAGTTTTTGATAATTTTTGACCTGCACTATTGTCATTCTTTGCCTTTTTTTTTTTTATACCATGGGATTGTTCTGAGCCATTCTGGAACCTTTGCTGAGACATTTTCATAACAAGACGTTTGGTGTGGATAGGCGCTGCTTTCCATGATGGCCACCTTGTAGCCTGGATCGTCTGGCTCCGTCCTCCCTGTCTGCTAGTGGTTCTAGCACTTCAAGCCAGTGTGATACACTGTCGTATGGTATTTATATCCAAATTATCAGGTTTTATCTCTCCGATTTCCACCTGTGAAGCTACCGAGATTGATTCAAGATTCACTCGGACTAATTTTGGGCGATTGAGTTACTGATCACATGATTGGACTATTCATTGTGTGTGATTTTCCGTTATATCACCACAACTTTGGGGAATTGAATCACAGATCACTTGATTGGACTATTCACTGTGTGGGACTTTTTATTTCAATATCATCGTGGGTCATCCCCTATACAGTTTATGCATGTATATTTGTTTATATACACCGATTTCTGATTTGAGACAAGCATTGCATATATACTGCTGCTATTTACTCATTGTCACTGTCTGAGTACATTGATATTTTTTCTTTGCAGTATTCACCCTTTCATCACTGTTTGAGTACATCGATATATTGTTTGCAGTAATTAGCGCTACACTTTTTTTGCTTTTGTACCTAATAAAGTGCAGAGATAGAGGAGATAGAGGAGATAGAGGTAGAGATGATAGAGATGATAGAGATAGAGATGATAGAGATATATAGATATAGAGAGATAGAGAGATATAGATATAGAGAGAGATAGAGATATCCATCCAACTCTGCGCTGGCCAAAATGGTTATAACTGCTGCAAAGTCCAGGAAATAAAAACAAACCAAAATAATGGTGTGCAGTTCCTCAAGTTAATGTGACCCAAAGCTGAAATATTAAGTGAAATCATTTGCATTAACCATATATGTAAACTTCAATACCCATTCAATTGTAAATGTGCAAAAACACTCTACTTCAAAAAATATCCTCCATTCCCAGTTGACAGTTTTGTGGAAACACGCCGGGCCAGAGAATACACGGAACGTCATCTTAACTGGTTGGACAAATGATACCGCCGCCAGTGAAAAACTGCTTAAATTTCTTAACATTAATGCAAGTGCAACTTATTTTTTAATACATTTTCTGACTGTTTTACACTGTTTTCAGGCATACCCCACTTGTAAACCGTTTTACTGTTTTACACTATGGCTTCTCCCTTCTCTACACACTGTCTCTGAACATTTGGAGTTTGGTTTTACAAAGCATATGGATATACGACATGCAAAACATCCATACCCGAAACTACACCTGTGAGCACTTCCTTACAAGCGGTCTTGATCTCTGTTATGGGGATCCATCTCATCTGGTAAGAGGCCACTTCTCTGATTGACAGTTTTTCTATTTTGAAGCACGGTGTCTATAGCAGTGGAATATTTATATACACTTGCATTTTCTACATATGTAGACTTTATATGGACAATTTTTATTGAGATTCACTCATTTCACTTTTTATATTTTTACACACACACACACACACGTCACTTTTTTTTTCTTTACAATTATTATATATAATTTTTTTGAAGTAGAGTGTCACACACACACACACACACACACTTTGCCTTGCATTTCTATTTTAAACTGCATAGGTTATTTTACAAGGTAAGGATTCACATACAGTATACTAGACCCAGAAATAAATCTAACACAATAATTGGAATCACATTGACAAATCCATCAAGGAATGTCTCAAAAAGAACTGAAGGATTATGAACTAGTCAAGACAAAAACTTGATTTGAATACCATTGAAATGCTTTGGGGTGCTTTAAAAGTGGGCTGTTCTTGCAAGGAAACCCACAAACATCTTGCAACTTATGGAATTTGAATGGGTGCATCACAAGTTATTATTTCCGCCAGGTTAAATGCCAAGAGTGCGACTTTTTCCACAGTATGCTATTAATATTTTAGTTTTAGTAATTTTTCAATCTGTTATTCAAGTACAGTATATCACCCTTCTCTTTGCGCATTGTTTAAAGTTCCTATGTAACTGCTTAAAGAAAAACCTAGTACATCCTATCAGTCTCTGCACAACGTATCAAGCCAAAATAAAATGTATACTTTTCTGTAACCATTTCTATTATTACAAAGTATCCTCACTTTGGCAGCTCCGTCTCTAGAGTTTACCAGAAAGAGCAGGGATTACCTTTGAAAATTAGATTTTTAATTTTCCTAGGACGTTTAACCACTTAAACTCCAGGTGGTTTACCCCCATCATGACCAGGCCATTTTTTGCGATACAGCACTGCGTTGCTGCACTTACTTCAAATTAAATTAACTGAATAACAACTGAAGTAATTTTTTTCCCACAAAGCTTACTTTGGGTGATATTTGATCACCTCTGCGGTTTTTATTTTTTGCTATAAAACATATCCAATGAAAAAAATTTTTTCTTTCATCAATTTAGGCCAATATGTATTCTGCTACATGTTTTTGTTAAAAAAAAAAAATACCAATAAGCGTATATTGATTGGTTTTCCCAAAAGGTAAATCATTTTTTACTAGTAATGGCGGCGATCAGCAACTTATAGCAAGATTGCGACATTGCAGCAGACAAGTTGGACACTTGATACTTTTTTTTTTTTTTTTTTACGGACCAGTGCTAATAAAATATGCACGGTCACTGTACTAATGACACTGGCAGGTAAAGGGGTTATCAGGGGCGATCAAAGGGTTAAATGTGTCCCTAGGGAGTGCTTGCTAACTGTGGGGGATGTGCTTTAACTGTGTTAAGACAGAGATCCGTGTTCCTGCTTCGCAAAACACAGGATCTCAGTCTTCCCTACTAACAGAATGGCGATTTGCCTTGATTACATAGGCAGACTGCCGAAATGCCCGTCAGGAACGATTGGTGGGTCCGTGGGACCCACTGATTGGCTCCCGTTGTGTCCAATCACAGTGGAAGCAGGTCGTCAGGTCGGCAGGGTGCATGCGCGCCGCAGACAAGGAAATGCAAAATCACGTACCTGTGCATGATTCTGTGCAGAGGAGCCACCACCCTGCAGTAAATGTATGTGGGCGGTCGGCAACAGGTTAAAGGAAAACTAAACATTCAAAATCGATAAAAACGGTCATGAATGGGTTAACCATTCACAAACTGCTTACTTTTGGTTGTGATCTGCGATTGCCTACAGCTAATCACATGGTACAGGTAGCCAGGTACCATGTGATTGCTGTGGGCCAACCATGGATCACAACAGTAAGCAAGCTATTCATGAATGGAAAGTGAATGTAAAGTAAAATGAATGGAAAGTTATCGTGCGATTACGATGACGGGTGAATGACTGGAGGGGCACTACGGTGCCACACACCGTTCTCCTTGCTGAAGAGTCAGACATGAGGAAGTAAAGCCCTAGTTCTACCAAGATGGCCACTTCTGCACAGAGTCAGACAGTGCAAATTAAGGCATGGTAAGTCAGTAATGGGGAAAAAGATCAGCTTTAATGAGACCACAGGCAATACTAGTTACTGGCCCTTTGCCCTCTGCCTGCTTTTCTGGGTACAGCTTCCATACTTCAGTTCCTCTTTAAAAGCTAGTTAAATTAGAAACCAATGTTTTAACAAATTTTACCCTGTAAGGCAGAAATAGAGTCAGTTTAGACAAAATATTAGCAAGAGCAAAAACGTCATTCTCTCAAAATCATGTGTGCCGAAAGGGTCCACTCTTGAAAACTCAGAAATACAAAGCCATACAGAAAACACAGCCTTACACCAGAGAAGCCAAATATTCACATGACAATGCCCCATCCTACATGCAACTGTCACACCTTATTGTTGTTCATGGTTAGTCAGATATCCTGGAAAAGTATTCATCTCTTCCTTTATATTTCTGTAGACATGACATCCCAATGAAAAATCAATGCTCGTGTCACTCATTCGTACTGAAAGAAAATTGTAATGAAAAAGATTGATCCTTATTGATCAGTGTCCTCATTGGAGATATCGTATCTGTAATACAGTGTGTGAGGTCTGTAGCCCCCCTTTCATTCACCTCTTATCTACCAAATTTCACAAGACACACACTCACAGCATGACAGCAAATGTCAATCAGCCTTCAAGGCACAATCCAAACAGCCATCTCAAGGTCTTATACTGGCCAGTGGTCTACAGGACTGTTTAAATAGATAAAAACACACAGGAAAGAGGTTTAGCTTTTACAGATCCCGGAATTTAAATCTGATTGGTTGCATCGAGTTGAATGAAATTAACCAAAAATGATACCCATATTTAAATATAAGAGCACTTCGAGTAAATTAAAGTTTTTATAGAGTTGGGTGAATAGTTCGGCCCAAACATAAGTTCAGGCCGGCTGAATGACCACAACGCACTGCGCTGCCGCACAGTGCATTGGTAGCCCTAATTGGCTGAGACAATGAAAGCTTTGCCCAATCAGGACACAGATCACTGTCAGAGCCATGATTGGAAAAAGTAATGAGGACTCTATCCAATCATGGCTCATTGCTCTTAGTCCCCCCTCACAATATTAAAATATTCTCCCCAGAGCAGCCATTTGCAGTGTGCTATTGGCATGGAGAGGAGATAGAACAGGGCTCTTTTCAGTGCTGCTAGTGAGTTAGTGTGCTATAGTGTGCTATTGTGATCCTATTGTCAGTGTAGAATATCAGTTTAGTGTGAATCTAGTGTGACCATTTTTACTTTAGTGCCAGTTTAATATGTCAGGGCAGGTTTCCTGCAGTATATAGATCAGTGTGTTACTGCATGTTTAATGCAGTATATTGCAGTGCGTCAGTGCAGTTTTACTGCAGCATACTGTAGCGTGTCTGTGTAGCGAGTGCCAAACGCCACTTGCCATTCATTAAAATGCATCCACGTACACATTTCCACATCTTTATTACATTTTGTTAATAAGCGCTCTCCCCCCTCCCATCATGTCTGGGAGGCCAATAAGGAGAGGCAGACATTCCCATGGCACTGTGAGGGTGCCAGCAGCATATTTGTCCACAGGTAAAGGTGGACTTGGTCTGTCCTCAGGCATCATTTTCTCTGTTTAGTGATGTTGCCCATGCCATCCAGCCACAACATGCAGAGGAGGTGGTGGACTGGCTTACTAAACCATCATCGACCTCTGTCACCCAAGCAGAGACTAGTGCACAGTCCGCTGCAGCTGCCAGAGTGGCTTATTCTGCCTCATTGTCCACAGCTACTCCTGCCAAAGCCCCAGCATCATGAATGGAAGAGTAGCTTGATTGAGATCTAGGTTCTGAGGTTGAAGAAGGCATGAACATGATCCTACAGAGGGGAGAACACTGGTAAACAAACTGACAGTCATGTTCCCAAGTTGTCCCCAGTGATCATGAGGATGGAGGGGATGATGAGGTCCCTGAAATGACTTGGGTGCCAAATAGAGCAGGAGGAGGAAAGTGAGGGTGAGGCACAACCCCAAAGAGGCAGCCATCATGGAAGAGTAAAGAGCAACTATCCTATTGCACCAGAGATTGTGGCGCTGCGATCTCCTGGGCCACTTCCCACAGCTACAGTATGTTTGGGCCTTTTTTTAGAACATGTGAAGCCGATCGCACTGCTGCAATTTCCAAACTGAGCCTCTAGCACATCAAGCGTGGCAAAAACACCAGCCATTTGGGTACAACATGCTTGACAAGGCATTTAACCTCCCACCACTCACAGCCTGTTGGCAAGAGCACCTGAAAGCCACACAAGGATGCAATTCTGCTGCTCCTCACCTTTCTGGTCCACCCCCACGATACCTTACGAACTCTCAGCAGCATCCACTGACAGGGATCATGGTATAG
Organism: Lithobates sylvaticus; assembly: GCA_028564925.1. Lineage (NCBI taxonomy): Eukaryota > Metazoa > Chordata > Amphibia > Anura > Ranidae > Lithobates > Lithobates sylvaticus. The sequence continues at coordinate 316,361,603 of CM053029.1, read as the reverse complement.
CGCAAGGTGTCCCAGGTCCTTGCAGCACATCTGCCAGTAGCACACCACCGACTGTAGACTACAGCAGGCAAAATTTTCTCTGTCCCTTCTGCTGCAGTGAAAAAAAAATACAGTCACTGCCACCCACATGCCCAGCATCTAAATGCAAGCTTGTCAAAGCTGCTGGCTTTATAACCCCTGCCTTTCCGCCTGGTGGATTTGGCTCCTTCCGTGAATTTACAGAATATGCTGTACCACAATGGCAGGTTCCCAGTCACCATTTATTTTGATATAAGGCTATTCCAGCTCTTTACCATCACATGAAAGTCAATGTTGTGCCAAGGCAGTCAGACACAAGGTCCACATTACTGCTGACACGCACGTGGTCTAGCAAGCATGGTTGGTCGGGAACGATATATTTCTTTCACAGCACACTGGGTAACTCTGCTTTCAACTCGGAAGGATGCAGGACAGAGCTCAGTGCTGCAGCTTGTTGTGTCGCTAAGTCTCCATACAGTTAGTGGTGATGATGCAGCATTTGTCAGCTCCACCCCCTCCTCCTCCATGCTCTCCTCTGCTCGATTGTCCCATGAACTACAAGTACCCCCTAAGGGACTATTCAAGGAGTCAGGCTGAAAGGTGCCATGCAGTGCTTCAGTTATTCTGTCTAGGGCACAGGAGCCACAACAAAGCAGATATTCTGGCAGCTCTGCAGGGGCAGGTGGTTCACGCCATGCCAGCTGGAGCCAAAAATGGTGATGTGCGATAATGGCACAAACCTCCTGTCCGCCCTTAGACAGGGAAAGTTAACATGTGTCAAGCCTGGCACATGTCCTCAATTTGGTGGCGCAGTGTTTTTTTAAATAGGTACACAGGGTTGGAAGATCTACTGAAGCAGGCCAGAAGAGTCTGTAGCCATTTCAGGCAGTCATACACAGCCAGTGATCAGTTGGCTGAAATTCCACTTGCCCATAAACCACCCGATTTGTGACTTGCCCACCGGGTGGAGTGCAACTTTAACAATGCTACAACGGCTGCACATGCAGCAGAGGGCCAACGACAGGCTCAGACCGGCTCTGCTCTTTTTCCCCCACGCCAATGGCTGCTGATAAAGGATGCATGCACTGTACGGTCATCATTTGAGGAGGCCACAAGGATGTTGGCCTTGACAATGCATGCATCAGTGACAATTCCTGTTGTGTTCCTGCTGGAGCAGACTGTCTGGAATTATTGACAGGGCACTCGAGGCAGAGCAGAGGGAGGAAGGGGAGGACTTCCTTTACTCTCAAGTCCCACTTTATGCAGACACCATTCTTTCTATGCCACCTATCCTCCCTATGGAGGAGAAGGATTCTGGCAGCTTTGGAGGCATTGAAGTAGAGCAAGACATACGTCAACCCTTCACAGATGTTTTTCCCCAGAACTATTGGGAGTAGTATGTGGCTGGAAGGAGGCAGTTCCAGATCCTGTAATCTTCAGTGATCCTGAGGATTCGGCTTCTCCTGCCTGCGCAAAATTACGGTGCATGGGATCCCTCATTCTGCAAAGCCTGCAAAAGGACCTGAGAATATGTGGCATCAAGGAGAAGGATCATTATTGGTTGGCAACCCTCCTTGACTACCATTAAAAGGGTAAAGTCTCGGAACTCCTCCGGTCCTCACAGAGGAACCAGAAGATGAAATTGCTTGAGGACACCTTAAAGAGGAGTTTATGCAACACCTTTCCTGACTCTGGTAGGTTACAGTTTGGTGGAAAATGTTTTACGGCTTCTGTTGGTCAAGAGAGGAGTGGTGGAGAAGGGGGCCACCCATCCCATCAGCAGCGTCTTCATCATATGGTGGGAGATTATCTAGGGGCAAAAACAGATATGGAGAGCTTTCCAGTTGAGGATCCACTGGGTTACTGGGTCATGAGAATAGACCACTGGAGAGAACTTGCCCAAAATGCAATAGAGCTGCCCTGCATCCAGCGTGCTTTCCGAATGGTCATTCAGTGCTGCCGGAGGTTTTGTGACAGGTAAGAGAGCGCGTCTGTCCAGGGACTCCATGGACATCATTTTGATGGTTTCACTTTAAGCATCATTAAATCACTGCTCATTTAAAAATGTTTTTTACAAAACATTTTTTTTCCATTAATGCATGTCCCCCCAGGGCAGTACCTGGACCCCCATAACCATTGTATGCCCAATTACTTGCATATAAGCCTTCAAAATAGTCACTTGATTTTTCCAGTTCGGGTCCCATAGACTTCCATGGGGTTCGTTAACCTGTTCCGAACTTTTGCTGTGTTCGGAAGTTCTGCCACGAACCGAACCATCTAGTTGTAAACCCTTACATATACCTAGGTCAGTGATGACGAACCTATGGCATGCGTGCCACAGCTGGCACGCAGAGCCCTCTGTGGGCACTCAGAAGCTCCGGGCAAACACAGGCTCCTCACACTTCACTAGGAGGACAAAGCGCCCAATGTCCCCACACTGTCCTGCTTCGTTCCATTGATGAGAAAGCCCAGAGATGAGGCCGGAGCAGCCAGTGATGTGCTGCGCTATGTGAGCATGTTCTATGCTATGGTGATAGCAAGAGAGGTGTATATATGCAGAGGGAGCAAGACTGGCTACATGAGTGTCACTGCGCCACTGCCGTACCACAGAGGGGGGAGGGAGTGGTGAATTGCAGAGGGGGGACCAGATGTGTGATGGAGTGCTCCACGAGCTGCAAGGGAGGGGTGTGATGCATGGTGAGGAGGTGTGCTATAAAGTTACATGGCGATGTATAATGTGCTGTAGCTCACTGATGTAATGTGGCTGGACAACAGAGAGGTGTGAGCTGAAGGCCAATACATAATGTGCTAGAAGTTTACAGTGTGATGAGACGTGTGGTGTGCTGCATGGCGATGGATGTTGGCACTTTGAAATAAATAGGTTGGTTTTATGTTGCAGTTTGGGCACTCTGGCTCAAAAAGGTTCGACATCACTGACCTAGGTGATAAACAGGTACAACTTATGAAGGAGGATTTGTTTCATCCCTGTATCTGCAGTCTTCTCCCCTCTACAGTAGGTATAGAAAAAAAATCGCCCCCTTTAAAATATTCACATTTTGTTGCTTTGCAGCCTGAAATGAAGACACATTTTTTTTGTTTTATCCAGCTGTATTTACTTGGAACTTATCACATCCAAAATGAATGAGAACACCGACATGTCAGTAAAAATTCAAAAACACAAATCACAGAGTTGGAAAAAGGATCACCCCTTCCAAAAAATTACTTGTAAACTCAAAATCAATAAGATTTTTCACACACAATAAGGGCATACCTCGAATTACAACCCAAAACACATTCTGCTGCTCCTCCCGAGTATGGCGATACCATATGTGGGAGACTTTCACTGCTTGGACTGATTGTACTGGACATTGCATCTTGTACATTACACAAATCAATCCATTGTATCAAAAACACTAATGGTTGTCTCTATATGAGTGGTCAGAGAATATGCCTTAGTGTAAAGCCAACTATTGCAGTCCCAATTCCTGGAAGCCAAGCAAGCCTAAACTACTAGTACATGGCAACCCCCAGGAATGTCAAGGAAGAACAAAAACGAGCTCCAGTGTTTCCAGGAGTGCAGTTGTCCACAAGGACTGGCTAGGACTGGGGTCGTATAGGAATGTTGACTGTCAAACATGCAGATGGATCAGTTCAAATGGCAGGCAGAATAAAAGCTTGCAGTTGCGCTGCAGTTGTACCCCCCCCCCACCCCTTTTAGCTGTAGAGGCAGCAGCCAAGAGTGGCAAACAGCCTGAGGAAGCCCCTATAAAGTAGGCGGGGCAAAATTAGGTGGCATCAAGGGACATCCACCAGAGCATGGACCCTTGCTTTGGTCATTCGAAGTGCATGCCAAGTCAGCCATGGCCATGCCTTAACTACTGATGGATGGCGACTTCTCCTTTTGGATGTACAGAAATCCAGAGGGATTATGGATATTGACTGCCAGTGTCAAAAAATTGCATACTATCCTTCATTTTGCTCTGTCCACTAGCAGTACTGGTGACATAAGCTGCACACTGCAACTTTACACAGAGCTGGCATCCGCATGCAGGCTGGACCTACTGCAATTAGTAAAGTGGAGCCTAATACACGATTAACAGGGGATAAGCATAGCTCTCAGCATGGACCATGATACAGTGTCAATCCCATAGGACTATGGACTGAGCCCAATTAGGGCTATACATATATCAGCTATATTACTTGTGAAGTAGTCTCTTTTAAATACACTACAAGCTGCTATTACATTGTATATCTCCAAGAGACTTATCCATCATTAGTCCGAGCAACGTGTCTTTCTCTGGGTTTTTTTTTTTTTTAATTTTTTTTTAAATTTTTTTTTTTTTTAGGAGAGGGGTTAGGTGGGATATAGGTTGGGAGGCAGGGGGAGATAAAATCATAGTGAGGGAATGAGGGAGGGGGCTTCATGAGGTTTTTTTTTTGCACTGGAACTGGTAAATGTATATAGGTTTTTTAAATTAATATTTTTGTATTAGCCTATAGGAGGTGTCAAATCCATATTTACTTTGTTAGTGTTTGCAATTGAGCTTTGGAGACACCTCCCCAAACCAATTTGGGTTCAGGCATGCAATTTTTATTTAGTTATTCCCTGGCATATATATAATTTTTTGTATTCTGAGAGTGTACACATGCCACAGCTGCAAGGCTTTGTAATTTATTTTTTTAAACACATACGGTCCTGAGGGAGGTAATCAGGTTTCTTTTTTTTTACACTGATTGCTTAATCATCATGAATGTAAAGGCAATCAGCTTCACAACACTCTTCAGCTGCATTCATGAAGTCAATATTTACTACTGGGATCACTGTAATCAAATGATGCACTGTCATTGGCCCTGTACCATGTGATCACTGAACAATCACAGTGGTCACAGTAGTAAGCAACCGCTGCATGAACGACAGCCTCTTTACTACTACTGTGATTTGTCACAATCATATGTTACAGGGCCAATGACAGTGGTCCTGTAAACTGATCTGTGATCTGCTGTGTCCCTCACAGATACAAGTACTATGAATAATTGTCAGTTCATTTACCAGCATTTTTCCCCCAAAAACCATCATTTATTCTTGCTCACATTCCTGTTAATCCTTCAGTTGGGAAGCAAACATCACTAACCACAGAGCTGCTGTAAATGGTTGTCCGATTATTAAGAGTGTTGCCCTGGGACGCACATAGCATTGGTGCGCCAATCTGTAGTTTTGGCCTGGAGTTTTAACATGTGGGTGGTTTCACTGGAGCTCCAAAAAGACTTAGCAAGACAGCATAGCCATCCTATGGCTGGAAAAAAAAAAAAAAATCAGGACACAGATTTTGTAAATAGATTGTGCTAAAAAGACTGAAATAACAAAAGGGGGTAGGCAACAATACAAGAAGTATGGAACTACATATACCTTTTATAAGGTGGTTTCAAAAACATTTAAATTAGAACTATAGGAAAAACTTTTTACATTTTGGATCTAGAGAAAGAGGGTTATAACTCATGTCAGATTTTTTTTTTGCCACCTGTGTCCCTTCACTTCCTGCCCCATAGCCAAACAGGAAGTGAGAGGAAATCCCTTCAATTTAAGGGAATTCATTGGGGACCCCGGGTCCCCATTGTTAGATTACCCCTCATACTTTTCTGGGGACAACCCAAAATTTGGGATTTTGTTTTACTTTCGATAATGGTAAACATGACAAAAAGAGAGGGAGACTCTCCTTAATGGGGGCACAGACAATAATAAAAATTGCCACGCATTCTAGTCCCTCTCCACCCTACCAAAAACACCGGAGACTTTATTAAGTACAATTGCATCTCAACACAATGCATTTAGGCATCTAGACATGGTGAAAAGTTGAAGTTCAAAGTATCAGACCAAGGAAGAAAGGAGATTTAAGTGACTACTGGGATTTGCATGCACAACCATCTCTAGGGTTTACAGCAACTGGTCCGAAAAAGAGAAAATATCCAGTGAGTGGCAGTTGTGTGGACAAAAATGCCTTGTTGATGTCAGAGGAGAACAGTCAGACTGGTTTGAGATAATAGAAAAGCACCGGTAACACAAACAACCACTCGTTACAACCAAGGTATGCAGAATACCATCTCTGAATGTACAACACATCAGTCCTTGAATCAGAAGGGCTACACTAGCAAGAAACCACACAGGATGCCACTCCCCAGCTAATGGGAAACTGAGGCAACAATTCGCACAGGTTTACCAAAATTGGACAAAAGATAGGAAACATTTTGCCTGATCTGATGAGTAAATTTCAGCTGTAACAAATGGCAGGGTCAGAATTTGGCTTAACCGCTTCAGCACCGGAAGATTTTACCCCCTTCCTGAAAAAAGCACTTTTTGCGATTTGGTACTGCGGCGCTTTAACTGACAATTGCGCGGTCGTGCGACGTTGCACCCAAACAAAATTTAACATCCTTTTTTTCCCCCACAAATAGAGCTTTCTTTTGGTGGTATTTGATCACATCTGCAGTTTTTATTTGTTGCGCTATAAACAAAAAAAAGCGACAATTTAAAAAAATATATATATATATTTTTAACTTTTTGCCATAATAAAATATACCCCAAAAATATGGAAAAATATTTTTTTAATCTCAGTTTAGGCTAAAATATATTCTTATACATATTTTTGGTAAAAAAAACAAAAAAAACAAAAAAAAACGTAATAAGCATATATTGATTGGTTTGCGCAAAAGTTATAGCGTCTACAAAATAGGGGATAGTTTTATGGCATTTTTTTTTTTTACTAGTAATGGCGGCGAGCTGCGATTTTTTATCGGGACTGCGACATTATGGCGGACTCTGACAATTTTGACATTTTTGGGACCATTGGCATAAAAATGCACTGATTACTGTGTAAATGTCACTGGCAGGGAAGTGGTTATCACTAGGGAGTGATCAAGGGGTTAATTATGTTCCCTAGTGTGTGTTTTAACTGAAGGGGGGGGACTGTGTAGGGGAAGATGACAGATCGCTGTTCATACTCTGTCTGTTCATACAATCTGTCTTTTCTCCCCTCAGAGAACCAGAAACTGTGTTTACACACACAGATCCAGGTTCTCGGTGTGCCCTGAGTGATCGCGACCACTGGGCACTCACATCAGCTTTGTGGGCGAGCGTGCCCTTAGTGGCATAAATTGGAATCGACGTAACATGACAGCGATTCACACAGACGAGCCATGATGCTGCAGTATAACTGTGGCGGCTGGTCGGCAAGTGGTTAAACATGAAAGCATGGATCCAACCTGCCTTGTATCAACGGTTCAGGCTGGTGGTGTTGGTGTAATGGTGTGGGGGATATTTTCTTGGCCCACTTTGGGCCCCTTAGTGCCAACTGAGCATCGTTCAAAGTACGAGTATTGTTGATGACAGTGTCCATGCCTTTGACATCAGTGTACTCTGATGGGTACTTCCAGCAGGATAATGCACAATGTCACAAAGCTCAAATCATCTAAAACTGGTTTCTTGAACATGACAATGAGTTCACTGTACTCCAATGGCCTCTACAGTCACCGGATCTCAATCCAATAGAGCGCCTTTGGAATGTGATGGAATTGGGAGATTCACATCATGGATGTGCAGCCGACAAATCTGCAGCAACTGCGTGATGTCATCATGTCACTATGGACCAAAATCTGAGGAATGTTTCCAACACCTTGTTGAATCTTTACCATGAAGAATTAACGCAGTGCTGAAGGCAAAAGGGTGTCCAACCCGATACTAGCAAGGTGTGCCTAATAAAGTGGCCGGTAAGTGTATTTAACATACCTATAAAGATATTTTCTGTATCAAAGCAGGATTCTTGCGTTACAGGACTGAAATGTAATACATCTGCATCAAAGGGTGTTTTACTATAACAGCCTGTCTCAGGCTAGTGCATGATATGTAAATCACCTGTCAGTCACAGCAAGGGGGCGTTTTTGACAAAGTTTTCATCACTTTGTCAAGATATTTCTAAATGAACAATAAAAGAGGATTTCTCAGGGCTGGAGTAAATCTGTGTGGCAAGACTGGGCTCAAATTTAAGGAAATCTTATTCTCTACATTAGGACATCAAAAAAAAACAAAAAAAAAAAACCTTCTGTAGTGCCAGAAGCGGGGATCAGCACAGCAGGGTCTCGGGTCCTCATTGGATAGATTCATAGCAGAAGAAGCCATTGGCTCCCACTGCTGTCAATCAAATCCAGTGACACGTGAGCCAGGACGAGTCCTGCTGTCTGTGTCAATGGATGCAGCAGCAGGACTCGGGAGTACACCCGGATGAGTGCCCCCATAGAAAGCGGCTTTCTGTGGGGGCACTCGAGACGAGGAGGAGCAAGGAGCACCACGGAGGGACCCCAGAAGGAGGCAAGTATAAACATATTTGTTTTTCTTTTTAAAACTTACAACCCCTTTAATAATAGACCATATAGAAGAGATTTTGCTAAAGATATTTTAAGCAATAGTAGCGATTCACAAAAGACAGAGGCTGTCAAACAAATCTAATTTCTTTTTATGAGGTAAACAAAAACGTAGACAAAAAGAGTGGCTGTGGACATAGTATACCTGGATTTCAAGGCTATATTCAGAGAGAGTAGTGATCAGTAGCGGCTGGTGCTCAAAAATGTTGGGGCGCAAATAAAAAACGGAAAAAATTCAGAAAAAAAAAAAAAACACTCCATCAATTGCAGCCTCATTGTGCCCATCAAACCCCGCCACTGTGCCCAGCAAACCCCGCCACTGTACCCAGCAAACCCCGCCACTGTGCCCCCCTGCCCGACACTCACCCTGTCAGTGGGGCAGCGGGTGATGGCGACGGGCGGTGTCCTCCATGTCCTCAATGTCTTCTCCCGTCCTCTCCTATGATTGGACGCCATAGAAGTCCAATCACAGCGCCTGTCGTTTCAGCCAATCAGGTAACAGACCCGAGCACCTGATTGGTGGAGAGGCAGTTCAGTGTTAGGAAATATTCACTCGCTTTTCTAACACAGCTGGGTGAACTGCGAGGGGGAAGCATGGCGCTCACCGTTTACCTTTTTTGACGCCCATTAGAGCCTATGGCTCTAATCAGGTACTTCAAAAAAAAAAAATTTGATATCTGACAACACTAGCATTTTTGTCTAGGCAAAGATTGTAAAAAAGGGAAGGGACATTTTTGCTTGGTTTGGATAATGTCTGAATTCCGTGACCCCTGCCCTGGGTATCTGAAGTACTCCTGTATTTTATCACCCCTGACTCCTGTACTGGACGGCCTGGATGGAGTTAGGCTGAGGCAGGGCTGCTTTTAGAACCTATGAGGCCCTGTACAGGACAGGAAAAGTGAACCAAGCCTAACAGAGGGCTCCAGCCACATGAATAAACCCCTCATTCATGCAACCAAAATACCTGTAAGAAAGAGCCCTTATTTGTGTTAAATTTTTTTGAAAAGATTGTAAAAAATACAACAGGCCTATGGGGGTTGGTGAAATATCAGGAGTCTAAACAGACAGACACCCAACGTCTCACTTGAGACAGAGAAAGATCGAGGACACAGATTTATCAATCTTTTCTCTGCAGCCTTAACTGCATAGTGAATGAACAGGAAGCGCTCTGTACAGAGGCTCCCTGTTAATTCACAAACTGAAGCATTGTAAAAACAGTGAGGGCCACAGGTGGACTGGTTCCAGCAAATGCGCCAATTCTGCTGCTGCAGAGTGTTTTTGTCCTTGTTCTGCACTTTATATAGAGTCAGAGCAAACTCCTAGCCTGACCTGCACCCTCAGTGGAATACACAGAATGGGGGAACATGCTGGAGCGGAGACCCTAAAGTCAGCTTCAGTTGTTTAAATCTACAAAGGTTGAAAGGTTGTTTAAATCTACAAGCCGCACTCAGTAACTGTATATTTTCCCAGACTAGAACTGAAGGGTGTGTAAAAGGCTCAAAGAAAGTTGATTAATGCTTAAACCCTTTGTAAAATGTTACCAGAGTTGATGCTCCTCAAATTAGCATTTACAACTCAAAATTAGAACAGTTGCCAAATGTTTAAAACCCAAGCAAAAATAATGTATAGTGACTTAATATTCATCACATAATCCAATATATAAAACAACCTCATTTCACATAACTCGCTTAATTAACAATTATCAGATTTCAGTAACTGAAGGAAGATAAACTAGATGAGTGCTTTCTGTTCTATAAATATCTGTAAATATGTTTTTATTTTCGCACTTTGGCAGAGTTACTATTCATTGCAGCCAGAATGAGTTATTCCACAATTTGCTGCAATTAAAAAATAGTAATTAAAAAAAAATGTTTTAAATGATTAATATTATGGCAACAAAATGCTAATGTAAGTTTCCTTATTGCCCACTACATTCAGCTGCTGGTGCGCTTGTGAAACCATTCCAAGGAGGCAGATGCTGCTGCCGTATGGTCTGTACAGGGCCAGAAAAGTGGACTGCTTTTCCACAGCTCAACACATAGTATAGGCAGGTGCAACACAGACCCACATAAGAACTCATTTAAAAGCACAGAAAAACAGAATGTAAAACATAGTAAATCATAATGCATTGGTGGTTCTGGAAATACTAGCAATTTTTTTTTTTTTTTCAGAAAAACCACAAAGTCAAATATTAAAAACACGATTGTTCAAAAGCAAATCTTAAATTTTGAAATCTGCGGCTTTCATGCTGAAATGGAAGTTCCTGGTAGCCCCCACGTTAGACTATTGGACGTATTTGGTCAATTCAGCGCTTCCACTCTATATAGTCACATATACTTCTAGTAGCTGCCCTAAGAAATGTTTGGGATATTTGGCTTAATTCCACTTTTACAAACGCCTCCTCAGAGATGCCCTCCTGGAATCTGACCCAACTTGTTTGTCAACCTCACTGAAGTCTTTTGCAAAGGTGGACTGTGTGATAATCTAGTCAGACACATGGGTAATAGGGGACACGAGTTATGAAGGTTTGGTACCTTATGACAGGGGCATGGGCGTCCGCAGAACTTTTGTCAGGGGGGCATCATTTTAAAGGTCACTCATGCTCCGCCCCTTTTTAACGATGTAATGAATGGGAGGGGCTTAGTCATTGTCACAAAAAGCGCAGACATGCAAAGGTTTGAGAAACCTTTGTCTGATTAAGTATTTCTAATTTCCACTGGAAAGATATGCGTTATATAAGAGATAATTAATCTTCACTTTGTATTGGAAGTTACTCAGGCGTACCATGCCCATATAAATAACCTAGAGAATGTAGATCTTTTTATACAGCAATACATGTTGCGGGTGCCCATATTTTGATCTTGATGAAAACATCTATACTGTATGAGTATTGGAGCCAGTGTACTGTATAAACCCATGGAGAATGAAGCTCATAACCTAGAAAGCTGGCTGGTGAAGGGTTAAGGGGATCCCTGTGTCCTGGAGCAAACAGTGGCTGACCTTATGCAAGCTGAGATAACAAGTGAATAGATAAGAGTTGCAGAGTCTGGAAATGCATACACAGTCACTCCATTTAAAATCTGTGTAAACACTAGATGTGCCTAAGAAGTCATCTTCGGCTCACCAGACCCACTCCTTGTTCTTCTATTGCTGGTCCTCGGCCACTTCCCATTTCCTCTATACAACTTCTGCTTCTCCCGGACACCTTCACTTACTCTCCTAATGCCACCCAGTTTCAAAAGGACCGCGCTTCTATCATCCAGAGGCAGGAGACGCGGCTGATCCTTGAAGGCTGGCCACACCCCCTTCCCTTATTTCTGCCCAATCACTGCCTTTCTCCTCACAGAAGGTGCCGTTACATAGCAGAGAGTGCCCAATAGTTAAGCTGCGTGGTGGAGGGAGGGATCTGTGCTGTGCCCACATGATTGATGTTTTTACAGACAACGATCCTGCCAAGCAGCCTAATTTAAAAGGGGGACATACGGTGGGGCAATGGATCACCGGAGTATCACCACTCCACTTGTGGGCAGAGCCGGCTGGATCTACATCTTCTCGACTCTCTCTACACTCTAGTGGGTTAGGGACTGGAGGTGGAGCCGAGCGAGTGAGTCTGTCAGATAACATCAGAGAGCAGCAGCAGTCAGCAGGCTCAGAAAAAAAAAAAGTCTGCGGCGGACCGCTCAGCTCACGGACACCCACTTGTCTTGTGTGGACACCTTGCTGACTCCAGGGGGGGGGGGGCACTTGACCCCCCCTTGTCCCCTGCTGTGGACGCCCATGGACAGGGGTCTCCAAACTTTCTAAACACGGAGCCAGTTAATTGTCCTTCAGACTTTTGGGGGGCCAGTCTGGCCAGCAGGAGTGGGGATTTTTCCTGGCGTCAGTGGGAGAAAAAAAAAAAAAATCACATTTGGTTTTAGGGAGAGGAATATCGCCCTATCTCTGATATCGTTGGGAAGAATAGCGCCCCATCGCTGGCATCATTGGAAGGAATAGCACCCCCCATCGCTGGTATCATTGGGAGGAATAGCCGCCCCATCGCTGGTATCATTGGGAGGAATAGCCGCCCCATCGCTGGTATCATTGGCAGGAATAGCCGCCCCATCGCTGGTATCATTGGCAGGAATAGCCACCCCATCGCTGGTATCATTGGGAGGAATAGCCGCCCTATCGCTGGTATCATTGGGAATAATAGCGCCCCATCGCTGGTATCATTGGGAATAATAGCGCCCCATCGCTGGTATCATTGGGAGGAATAGCACCCCCATCGCTGGTATCATTGGGAATAATAGCGCCCCATCGCTGGTATCATTGGGAGGAATAGCGCACCATCGCTGGTATCATTGGGAGGAATAGTTGATGTCAGTTATTTTGAGGGGACAGCAAATTTACACTGTTATACAAGCTGTACACTCAATACTTTACATTGTAGCAAAGTGTAATTTCTTCAGTGTTGTCACATGGAAAGATATAATAAAATATTTACAGAAATGTGAGGGGTGTACTCACTTTTGTGTCACTTGTTGCTAGGCAGAACGGGGAGATGCTTGTTTACAAGCATCTCCCTGTTCTTCCTCTCCATGAGGCGATCGCGGGCACCCCCGTGGCCCGACTCACGGAGCTTCCCGCGAGCGCGCCCCCGCCGCCTCTTAAAGGGCAACGTACAGGTACGGGATTCTGCCTGTACGTGCCCTTCTGCTGACGTATATTGGTGTGAGGCGGTCGGGAAGCGATTAAAGTGCTTTTTTTTGGGTTAACAGATTTTCTGGTACCTTAAAGCAGATTAAATGCTGCTGTGTAATTTGCCCCCCTCTAGACTATAAGAAAAAAAAAAAAAGCTGAATATGGCACTTCCTGTATCCCCTCTCTAAACAGACCATGAAAATCAGGGCAGCCCTGCCCTGATCACTGTGGTCTAATTGCGGTGCTCCGTCATACGCTGCTGTCGCCTCTGCTCTCCTCTCTCCCCACCCCCTCCTCCCTGCATGTCAGCACGTGTCTGTCTCCGCCCCCTAGTAAAAATGTTAATGTTTTTGCTCACTGCCAGCCCCTCTGATATCCTGGCAGAGCACACTGCAGTATTCTTTTAGAAAAACGAGCGCTGTAAATACCATTTTAGCGCTGTCTTCAGGCCAATCACGTGACTGATGGTTTCCATGGCTACTGCAGGAGAGGCTGAGCGGCCATGTGATCTCCCCAGCTGACATCAGAGGGGGATCACGGCCCCTCCTGCAGCATCCATCCATCGGAGCTGTACAGCGACCATGAGTCATGTGACCGGCCTTAAGACAGCTCTAAATAGCGCTTGTTTTTCTATAAGACAGGCACGTTGTACTCTGCCAGGCTCTAATAGAGATTCTGCCAGTGTTTGGAGTTACCCATTAACGTTTTTTTTTTTTAACCTATATAACTCAATTTCATGGGAAAAAAACAAAACAAAAAATATATATAGCATACACAAATCCGACTCAAGTCATATTGTAATTGAATATTAAAAATTAAGTTTCGAATCTGCAGCGCTGTCATTTTTCTGTAAAATGCAATGCGATATGGCTAACTGGAGGTGTTCCGTTTACAGAATGTGCAAATTTTATTTTTGGTGAGATACTCCCAATAGGAAATCACTTCTAAAGGGATTCAGACCCTGCAATTTCTCTCATTAGAGCCCTGCACGTGCAGCAGCTGGTTGATAAGAAACCACTCCTATTAGATTCACTTTCCACATGGACACAGAGAAACACACAGTTATTGCTTCAGAAAAAAAAGGTAGGAATCTGCAACAAAGTTTGTTAAAATCCTTGCAATGTACATAGATCACCCAGAGGGGAATGTGTTTTTTTTTTTTTTTTTTTAACAAAAGTGTAGTTACTCTTTAATTGAACATGTTGTAGTTAGAAAATGATTGGTTACCATGCACAGCAGCACTCTCTCGTCTTAGTAAATCAACCCCACAGTTTTCAAATTTCCTAGAAAAGTTCACTGGAAAGCCAACCGGCCTGATTTACCAAAGATAAATTAACAAGGGCAGGTATACATTGCTATGGCACACTTACATTGGGTCATCAAATGTGGATGTAGCACATGCATTGCAAATGCGTTCCCTGAACCCATAAAACGAATGCACTGATGCTCAATGTGTACAGTATGGTTCCCCAAGTACAGTGTGCATTGAAGATTCACATGCTGCTTTTGTAAAGCGCTTAGAAAACACTTTTTTTGCAGATCTTTCATTGCCAGGGGTGCTTGAGTTGTTGCAACAACAGTTTTCTTCATTTTTTCTTAAGCCCTATGAATAAAATATGACTACTGTAAACCCCCTGGCAGTGATATAGTTCATTCTAAGCCACATCACTGTCACGTTTGCTACTTAGATTAGTTTGCATATAAATGTGGGGAAAAAAAAAAATATAAAAAAAAGAAAAAAGCGGTTTGAAATTAAAAAAATAATTCATATAGTGAATACCAATCATAACCTGTATTATCTACATACAGTTTCCTTTAAAAGGAAATACAAAAGGCTTCTGACAAAGGGGGGAAAAAAAGGCACTTTATGATATACAAACTAGTACACTATTGTGCAAAGAATGCTTTATAATTATTGTGGTACAAAAGGCCTGATTACTTCTTTCGACATTTCTTAAACCTACAATCAGATTTGAAGCTCTATATTCATTCTCGGCTTGCTGTGAACTCCAATGAACTGCTGAGTAGCAGATATGCATTTGTGACAGATCTATATAACCCAAGCCATGGCATGCACAAGTGAATATTGCGACTGTATTAATCAGCTATTTGTGGCATAGGCCATATCAGGTGACCTAATCAAGGCAAAACAATCCCCAGCTGCAAATTTCCATAATATGCAAGTTGAACAATGAGGAATTTTCGTGTTCCCTCAAGAGATAAACAGCACAAAATGGTTTCTGTCGCTTGTATTCTCCATTGCATACTTAATGTTGAGTGCATTCAAGAAACTGCCGGTTTGAAATTAGAATTGCATTTTAGCCGACCCAATGAATTGGAAAATACTGAAACCACATAATTGGTGAATTTTGAGAGAGATGGATAGGGGAGCAAATGGTTACAAATGCAATTACTAGTAAAGTCCTAGTCTGAGACTAATTTATATCCCAGGGGAACTCTTTGTAAATTACACTGGTTATAAAACACCTCAAGGATTTTTCGGATACCGTAACGTTTTAACACATATTAGCAATGTGCCTATGGCATTGAGAAAATAAAAATGTGAGGTTTCATTAATCAGATCCCGGGCTTTAAAGAAACAAAAACAGCTAAAATATTTGGCTGAATGAAAGATTGTAATTAGGCACAACTAAAAACACTGGATCACACAAGGGACACCCAAGAGAAAGAGCCTATAATTGCTTTGTTCTCATTCTGTAAATGCTGGTTGAATGGCTGTCATGCTGACCCTCTGGCTTTAATTCATTGAGTCACACACCTAGAACAGGTAAGCAACTAAGGACATTTGCCTTTTCGCTTGGCATACATGGAGTGAAATGTCGGCAAGTTCCCGATTACACCCTACCACCTGATGTGAAAACCAAAGGAGTCGTGGGAATTTCTCATAGAAACAGCAGATCCAAAAGAGATGAAGCTACTGTTAAGGTAATCTGACAGCCGTGGGTGTCAACTGACAGAATACAACAGGCAGGGGAGATTCCTCCACCCACATGGTTTAGCAATCAACAGATTTCCTACATTATATAAGCTTTACTCTGAAGTTCTCATTGTGGATACTAGCCCAGTGGCCCAAAGTACTGAGCAAGAGACCAGGCTGAAATGCAGGATTGGATGCCCGTGATCTTCAGGCCCTCAGATGGCACTGCAATAAAAACTGGCATGATTCTGTGATGGACATCCATGCATGGGCTTGGGAATACTTCCAAAAATTCCTACTTGGACACAGTTCGCCGAGCCATCCAAAAATGCAGGTTAAAAGTTCTATCATGCAAAGAAGACGACATATCTCAATATGATCCAGAAAGTTGCTTTCTTCTCTGGGCCAAAGCCAATTTAAAATGGTCTATTGCAAAGTGGAAAACGGTTCTATTAGACAAATCACAATTTGACATTTTTGGCAACCAGGGCCATTCAAAATTACCTTATTTCCCAAAATGCTATATTTTCTCAATTTGAACATTTGATACCTTTTTTTGTTTCTATTGTGAATGAAAATAGGATTTTTCCTACGGCTTACCTGTAAAAAAAAAAAATTCTTGGCGTACATCACGGGACACAGAGCAGCTATAGTAATTACTATCTGGGTTATTACGCCACCTATATGTAAAAGGACACTGGCACACCCAAAAAGACAGGAAGTCCCCGCTCTATATAACCCCTCCTATACAGGAAGTACCGCTGTTTGTAGCACGCAATCCCCAAAAGAGCACAGTATTTTACAGATAAGCTGTAGGAAAAATCATATTTTCTTTATTGTACATCATGGGACACAGGGCAGCTATAGTAATTACTATCTGGGATGTCCCAAAGCAATGCCCCTGAGGGGAGGGGGACATCAAAGAAGGACCTACTCTGCTATTTGTAATACACTGAGGCCAAAGGCAGTATCTTGTACATGATTGACATCAGACCTGGTAAAAACCCTGTAGATGTATAAACAAAAGTCCAAATAGTGGTTTTGTACACCTGGGCCATTGACATCCAATGATGGATGGCCCAAGATACTCCCACACCTGGTAAAAAATCTCTCCCTAGAAAAAAAAATAAAAAAAAATAAAAAATAGTTATTTGCCATTTAAAGGGGAGTTCCAGGCTTTTTAAAAGTCAGCAGCTACAAAAAGTGTAGTTGTTGACTTTTAATAAACAGACCCTTACTTGTTCCACGTTCCAGCGATGCGGCCGAACGGGGTGTCGCTCCTCTCCCCCTCCTCTTCGCCGGCGCCTCCATTGTCACTCAGGGCACCTGGCCGTGACAGCTTTCAGTTTCACGGCCGGGCATGCGCGAGTAGATCTCCTGGGACCTGTCGCGTGTCCCAGGAGATCGCCTAGAGGGAGGGGCCGCCTAAGACTAAAGGAGGAGTCGCCTAGGCGGTTCCTGGGCGGAAGGAGGAAGTGGGACAGGAAGTCCCCCTCCTAATGAAGCCCCTACTCCTCCCCCCCCAAAAAAAAATTACATGTCAAATGTGGCATGTAAGGGGGTGAAGAGTGCTTAAAGCGGAAGTTCCATTTTTGGGTGGAACTCCGCTTTAAACCATAGGCATCATTGATAAATGGGCAGATCCACGGCTAAATATTTGACCTGGATGCCGCCTGCCCTTCCTGGGCTCTTCTAGCAGCACAAACCAGGATTTCTAACTTGTGCCGACAACTCAAGTAGACCCTGAGTGTCAGAACTACCTCTAGAGTAGGTAGCGATCTTTCTCCTGTAGATTGAGGATTAGGAGAAAAATAAAAAAGGCAAAACACTGTCCCGATTCAAGTGAAAAACTAGAAACCACTTTAGGCAATAAAAAATGGATAAGGATGCAACATCACCTTAGAATGTCTCCTTGCATGAAAGAGCCGCCAACTCTGACACTCTACTTTGTGAAGTGATAGCAACCAAGGAAGCCACCTTCTGAGATAAAAGGAACAACAGAATCCCCCGATTGGTTCAAAAAGTGGCCTCTGCAAGGACAGTCAAGATCAATTAAAGTCCCAAGGACACAAGAATGGCCTGACAGGCGGGACTGTCTAAGTTACATGCTGTATGAGGTATGAAACAAGGAGGGAGAAATAACAGCCCCTGGAAAAAAAATGGATAGGGACAAACTCTCACCTTTAACGGTACTTAAGGCCAAACTCCTCTCCTCTACTGATTCGAGAAGGAAAAAGAAGATCTCCCACCCACATATTTTTGTGGGTGCCACTTCCTGGCTTCACCACAGGCAAAAAAATATTTTTAAATCCTGTAATTGAAGTTCCCCGAAGCTGGCTTCCAGGGGCTCAACAGTGCTAAGATACAGGACTCAAGACTGAAAGGAAACAGTAGGTATTCTGGACGAACACTTCTTCTGTAGGTACACCAACAGGGCCCTCAGATATCTGGAGACACCAAATGAAATGAGAGGCAGGTTGTGAATTCGTAAGATGTCTGCCCTTATTAGACGCGTATACAGCTTATATATGGTTCAACTTACCAATCAAAAGAGGGGAAAGGGGAGTGGTTAGTAAATGATGCATTTGTATAAAATATATGGTTATACAAGCCAGTGACCCCTAAAGATACATTTATCATGAGTTCACAGGAGTCAACAGACCATCTGGCTATGAGTCATATGTCATGCATCCTGCCCCATGTACACACACACATACTATATATATATATATATATATATATATATATATATATATATATATATATATATATATATATATATATATATATATATATATATATATATATATATATATATATATACACACATTTTTTTAATTTATTTATATTAGTATAGTGCTCGTGCAAGCATTTTTCTAAGCATTCTTTCATAGTTGCAGATTTAAGCTAAAATTACAAGATCTTGTTTACTGAAATGGCATATAAAATGGAGTCACAATGGTTTGGGCATAATACAATCCTCTCTTTTGTCAAGAACGCGACAATCAAAAACCATGTTCAACCCGACATTCACTTGGATTACTTTCCCATAAATTTACCACTATCCTAAGCATGTAAAAATAGAGAACAAACACAATCTCATCTGCATAGCAAATGTCCATGAAATACCAAAGGGAGAAGGGGCATGACAGTCCATAAAAGCAAGTGGGAGGGGCATGACAGCTTTTAGGCCAAATAATAGTCCCAAAGAAAAGCACAAAAAAAAAAAAAAAAGTCTTTTATGAATGTAATGGACATTCAGAAGCCATACAAGGGAAGGAAAAGTCCACATTATAATTCTAAACTTTTCCCAAAACATTTGGTTTGATTCTGTGCTCATCCAATATTTTCCAGGGATACTCCACCCCAAAAACCCTGCCTCTTTGCAAGGATAGAACTCAATATCCACAGACAGACTGGAACTGATGCATTGGGCTAGACTTGGGTCTTTGGGCATGCGTTTCTGGATCTCTTGTGATGCTCACTGGAATTTCGTAGACCTTGGGCGTGCGTCATTTGGCTAACCCTCAAGGTGACATTCCCAGGAACATTTTTCAGCAGGAGTCCACCTTTACTCATCTCAGCACCTCCCATGGCATTTGAACAACAAAGATGAACGACGATTTCCATGCAAAAGCTGGAGTCATCTCTTCATCCAGATAGGGTAGGGTATGAATGGGGTGGGCATTTCTTCATGTGCATGGGGCTAGGGGTGAATGCTGGCTGGGGCAGATACTCCTCCTCCAACATGAATAACCACAGAATCTACCTGATCAATTCAGGCCTTAACCATTTGAGGTATTAAAAATAATATTCCTCATTGACTCAAACACAAGTAAAGCATGCAGAAATCAAAATGTTTCTTTATTCTATAGATTCAATATATTTAACTAAAATTTTTTTTTCTTTCAAATCCAGCATTTCAGCAAGATTTCAACAAAACTTAAAACACCTTTAGTTTCAAGTGGACCCGAGGGTCTCCGAACAGAACATTTTAGGGCTCTATCACACGGATGGTCCGTATGTCCGTTTTTCATCCTTCCGTTTTCAGATGAAAGACGGACATACATGCATCCCTATGGGATAGCGGGTGTCAGCGGATGAGCATCCGCTGACACCCGATATCGTCCGTCTCCGCTATGGTCCGATTCTGCAGACGGAGGAAAACCCTATTTTTCTATCCATCTGCAGAGCGGATCGGATGAACACGGACAGACGGTCCGTGTTCATCCGATCCTCCATAGAGGAGAGCGGAGATCTGACAGAACGGTCCCTGCACAGTGTGCAGGGACCGCCCTGTCATCCGCCGGCTCAGCGGGAATCAGCGGAGCGATCCCCGCTGAGCAGCGGATGCTCACGGGGCGGGTCATTACGGATCCGTCCTGTGTGAAAGAGCCCTTACTCAAACACATTCTGACTCACTCAGAAGTCAGCCTCCCAACTTTGCAAATATATCCGATCATCAGTAACAAACAAAACATTGATGGATAAACATTACATCATTAACACTTCACAATTGACAATGTGGGAATTCAAAATGTAAATATCCAGAATTGTCACTCTGACTGTTATTCAAACAAACTTTGCCCTCAATATTTTAGTATCTCATGGACTCAATACATACAGCAATTTATTTTGGTCCTGGTTACTTAATTTCAGCAACTCGTCAAACATTTATAGTTTCTCCCCTTTTTTACCAAAATCCCATTAATCAATTTTAATTTAACCCCAAACTTTTAGGGAACTATATCATCAGGAACATGGGCCCAATGACCTCTAATCCCAAAACAAGAAAACACAATATGCGACAACTCTTTGTGTACATTTTAAACACTTAAGATAATAATACCCTGTGCATTCATTAACCACTTCAATTCCGCTCATTGTCAAATGGCGCCCACAAGGTGGACCTCCCATCCTGGGTGGGCGTCATATGACGTCCTCCCATTCCCGACCATCTAGGGGGCACGCGTGCCCGCAGCGTCGCTCGGGACCTGGTGCGCGTGCCCGGCGGCCACGATGTTCGCCGGGCACCCGCGATTGCCCGGAAACACAGCAGGACCGTGGATCTGTGTGTCTAAACACACAGATCCACGTCCTGTCAGTGGAGAGGAGACCAATGGTGTGTTCCCAGTACAGAGGAACACCGATCCGTCTCCTCCCCTTGCGAGTCCCCTCCCCCTACAGTTAGAATCACTTCCAGGGAACATACATTAACCCATGCAGCGCCCCCTAGTGTTAACCCTTTCCCTGCCAGTCACATTTATACAGTAATCAGTGCAATTTTATAGCAATGATCACTGTGTAAATGTGAATGGTCCTTAAAATGTGTCAAAAGTGTCCGCTGCAATGTCACAGTCCCGAAAAAAATTGCAGATGGCCGCCATTACTAGTAAACAAAAAAAAAAAAATGCAATAAATCTATCCCCCATTTTGTAGACGATATAACTTTTGCGCAAACCAATCAATATATGCTGATTGCAATTTTTTTTTACCAAAAATATGTATAAGAATACACATCGGCCTAAACTGAGTAAAAAATGATTATTTTTTATTAAATGGGATATTTATTATAGTAAAAAATTGTTTTTTTCAAAATTGACGGTCTTTTGTTTAAAGCGCAAAAAATATAAACTGCATAGGTGATCAAATACCCCAAAAGAAAGATCTATTTGTGGGGGAAAAAAAAAGGACGTCAATCTTGTTTGGGTGCAACGTCGCACAACTGCGCAATTGTCAGTTAAAGCGACGCAGTGCCAAGTCGCAAAAAGTGCTCTGGTAAGGGAGGGGGTAAAATCCTCCGGGGCTAAAGTGGTTAAACACAACCACTTTCTCATTCCACATTCATTTGGCCATTCCATTCATTCTTCAATTGGAACAGTTTTCCATATTTTTCCCTCAAACACCTTTTTCCATATTTTTAAATCCTCGTCTCACCCGAAGTATATCATTTTCCCATTATATTATTATTATGCGTCTAGGGGTTTTCCCGAGGTAGATGGCCCAAAGAACTGTAGAAACTGACACTGGATCCACGTTGGGATTTTTATTTGCAAAAAATAAAAAAGACAAAACACAGTCTCTCAAATAAGGATAGTGGGTATAGGTAGGAAGTTCAGGTACTCTTGGAACTCCTTGGAACTGAATGTCTCTCACTATGAAATCCAGAGAATAGCCATTCGCAACTGGATATTACCGTTATCGGATAAATCTCCTCAAAGTAGATTTAGCAGCCGATAACCGATTCAAATAAAGCAAAGTCTCTGCCACAGACTTGACTGTAGAACTTGTAGGTGAAAAGTCTCTGCCACAGACTTGGCTGTAACTAAAGGATAGAGGAGTTTAGAAAACCCTCAAACGGTACCAGTATCTTGCAGCCGGACCGGCGATGCCGTATGAGTGTGGATTCACCTGGTGTCTTTCAACTTAGCTTCCAGGCTCTTACCGAGCAGCCAGCCTTTTGCGTAGCCCTCTTCTGAAGAGTCCTCCCCTGGTTGCGTTATCAGTTGCTGGGCCTCTCCAAAACCGAGACGGCACCGGACCACCTTAGAATCCTCCTTCCAGTTACTATGCATTGGGCTAGCCAGCTTCGAGACTCGGAAATGGATCCTCACCCCAGGCCATGAGGGCTGGTCAGGAGGACCAGGACCAAGAAGAGCGACAGATCCTCTGGACTGGAACCCAGAAGCACGTGATCCCAGTACCTTAAGTACCGTCTCCCAGAATACACAGCGAGAACAACACCCCCACTGGTTGGTTCCGAGAGAGATTGGCACCCAATGTGTCCAATCGGACTGCGTTCTCGTGCTTGCCAGAGGTGACACCAACACCTATGGCCAAGCAGAACACAGGGTAGTCCAGCAAAACTGGCACTAAGACCATCATTTAGAACAATTAACCCTAAAACCCAACTGCGGTTTTAGGAACATTAAATTTGTAAAACATATAGCGCGTGCTCATTAAGAGCCCGTCGCTACACTTTTATTTAACCAAAAAAAGCTAAAATCAAACATTTTAAAATCTGCAATCATTGTTAATCCACTTTAAACACAATTAAAACCATTTTCACAAATAACCATTCCCTCGTCTTGTAACAGGCAATGTCCTTATACAATGCAAAGTTCCCATTTTTTTTTCTCATCAACATTTTTTTTTTCCTACATAAAACCCCACTCTATGTTCTTCTAGAACACTATAATGCCATTTACTGAACACTTCAGAGCCCAGGGCAATTATATTAATCCGAAATATAGCACATTTGCTGATAAATAAAAAAAAAAAAAACACCTTTTAACTTCAATAATGTAAGGATAGGCAATTACAATTAAAACTATAATAAACTGTAAAAACAATTAAAAAATAATCAGGACTGGTCTGTCACACAGTTCTCCCATAGTGAGTACTTACACTTTGTTAGTATAGATGGTGTTTCTAGCGCCAAGTGGCCCCGAGATACAGGGCCTCAAATTCGGTCAACTGTGTCCATCTGCAGCAATGTCATTTCGGGACCCTTTGGGTTCAGAGACACCAAATTTTGGCTGCAGCTAGGGGGCATCTAGGAACCCTTAACTACCAAGTTTGGGGGACCTATGGCTGCAAATGGGCACAGTGAGGCACGCAAATGGGCACAGTGAGGCTGGGAATTGTTGACCCTCTTTTACACTTATAGTAGCTGCGCCTTTCTCACCCTAGGCTTATACTCGAGTCAATGAGTTTTCCCATGTTTTTGTGGTAAAATTAGGTGCCTCGGCTTATACTCGAGTACATACAGTATTTGTGTGTGAGCAAGGGAGATTCCTAATTTACTTTGTCCCTATTTCTGACTAAACAAATCCTACCAAAAACGTTAAAAGCTAACAATTTTAAGTACGCTTTTCCACAGCGTTCCCAGAACACTTAAAGCCAACCTGGGCATAACATCAAAGAAACCGCAAGCTGCTACAAGAAAAAGAATATGCAAGT
The DNA here is from genome assembly GCA_028564925.1 of Lithobates sylvaticus. Taxonomy (NCBI): domain Eukaryota; kingdom Metazoa; phylum Chordata; class Amphibia; order Anura; family Ranidae; genus Lithobates; species Lithobates sylvaticus. The sequence goes on along the minus strand of CM053029.1, from coordinate 316,337,590 downwards.
AATCTACCAATACCAACAAGCAATCACCAGTGTAGCAATAGTAATTTGCACAAACTTCCTACACTGAGGTGTTTATCTTATAAGAGTAAAGGATTTGAAAAGGATTTGGTGAAGGGATATCTTTCCCTTGTCTTTGACCCATAATGCAAAAAAAACGTAGACCACTTTGACTGTCCTACCTTACAGTCAGTGTATTGACACAACAAATTATCTTATTAACTCTATGCGACATAAAGCAAAGCAAAGATTTAGCGGGCGCTGTTGGTTACCTAAATACCCTTCCCAAAAGGATACTGAACTCCAGTTTCTAATATATGGAGTCTTAAATAAAGGCTTGGGTCTCCCACAGAACCTACAATCAAGTATCTTTATGCAACCATGTATCCTTATGCGATCATGTATAACCATGTATATTTAAGCAAACTTGTAAAAACATGCATCTTTATGCGATCAAGTATCTTTATGTGACCATGTATATTTATGCGATCATGTATAACCATGTATATCCAAGCAAACATATATAAAAATGCATCTTTATGTAATCACATTATCTTTATGCGATCATGAATAACCATGTCTATTTATACAAACATGTCCAAACATGCATCTTTATTCAACCATGTATCTTTATGCAATCATGTGTAACCATGTATATTTATGCAAATATGTAAAAACCTGTATCTTCAGCCACCTTGCGTTCCAGCAACTGTGCGTTTCAGACAGTTTGCAAGCATCTGCTTAACTGCAGTTGGCCCCATACTAGAGCTGCAGGATTTAGCCAAGCACATATGCACTATACTGGAGATACAACTCCTTAAAATGCACCCATGCTCATGTTTTTCCAAACGTGTATATTTAAACATGCATTTAAGCAACAAGTTTGCAAGCATGTATACTATGCTGCACCTGCCTACAGAGTAGTCAACAACACTTTGAGGCAGTAGTAAAGTCTTTTTTTTTACTTTGACCTACAGGTAAGCCTATAATAAGGCTTACCTGTAGGTAAAAGAAATATCTCCTAAACCGGTACGGTTTAGGAGATATTTCCCTTGCATGCAGCCGCTGACTTCAGCGGCACATGTGCTCTGAATTTCCCGGCCGAAAGGTCCGGCAGACACCGGACCTTGCCAGAAATAGGAGTGACATTGCAGCTCCGGCCACTCACAGCGCTGGAGCCACGATACCCGAAAGACACGCTATGGGAAAAATGTCAGCTCCCTCGGCGTGGACCGAGATCACCTGCCGACGCCTCGTTCTAAGGTATTTCATAATGAGCTAGTATGCGGTGCATACTAGCTCATTATGCCTTTTGCCTTACAGGTTTAAAAAAAAATCTGCAGGTTTACTACCGCTTTAAAGTGAACTGCTAACCATCCAGGGGTGTATCAACTTAGTTGTACAGTACCCCCGGATAAGTAAATATGCAGTATATAATCAGGACTTGTCTGTCACACAGTTCTCCCATAGTGAGTACTCACACTTTGTTAGTATACATGGGCTGGTGCTATGTCTCCAGAGGCCTACTGAACCTGTTGCCACATGGCATGGCCACCCTTCCTGCCTATAAAAAAATAGGCCATACTGAGCGAGCCTTCACCCTCTAGTGGCTGGAGGAGAAACAGCAGCCCACATGAGTAAGAGTATATAGCATGATTAAACAGCATACTGCTCCCAGTGGCCACCGGGAGGACAGACAGAACTATTTTTTATTTTTTTAAAAGAGAAACTGCAAACAAATGCAGACTTAACAGGAATCTTCACCCATCATGGCGAGTTTTGTCATAATAGACCTTAATAAAACCTTAATCTGGGGTCCACTCTCCTGGATCTGTATAGCACCCTGCAGGAAAGCACCTTGGTCAGAACACTGCACAGGGTTCCATTAAGCAGGGTCCAGCGCCATCATGCCTCTGCCTGTGGAAGTCATGCTTGTAACTGTCAGCCTTGCAATGCCTAATGGGACTTGTAGTTTCACAACAGCTGGAGGGCCGCCAGTTTGAGACCCCTGCATTACAGGCAAACCTCAAGGAATCTTCTCTCCTTCCATTTTGGCTGACAGTTTTTTGAATGGATCCGATTGAAGTCCATGATTCTTAATAGAACCAGCCAGACCTCCAAGTATGCTCCAAGAGCACATGTATCACATCAGTGACCACCACCTTACAGACACTGGTGAAAAACCTGAGGTACTTCATGTATAGGAGGGGTGTCCATTCACCTATAGGTGGCGTATAACCCAGATAGTAATTACTATAGCTGCTCTGCGTGACGTCATGTACGATAAAGAACTATGGGTTCATAAGATTTGCAAATCATTGCAATTTCTTTTATTGTACATTTTACACAGCGTCCCAACTTCTTGGGAATTTGGGTTGTACATTGCATGTGGTGGTTGCATTTTTTTTCGCTTTATTCAATTGGAGATCCGGTTAGTAACAAATCGTGTTGTTGGGATTTCATGCAGGTGTTTTTTTGCACTTCGACATAACCAAATGCTCTTAGCAGCATATTCAACAGATCAAAAGGTAGCAAAAAAGAATAGTTTGTCGTTGATGTTTACATACCCTTTCATCCATTAAAATAAAAAAAGTATTTAGCACTTTTATTGGATCAACCTGCAGCATTTTAGGTTTCTTGTAAGTTTTGACACTCACTAAACTTCAATTTCTATAGAAGTCCCCTGCAGCCTTGAGAGCATGTTCTCAATTGTGCTCATGCCAATGGTTTTTACTGTAAATGCAGGAATTGTCAAAAAAGAACAGATGACTAAATAGGCCCAGTCTACGTTTATGGCTAAATACAGGAATGAAAAGAATGGTTTCTGCACAATTTTCACAGTAAAGCATAACTTGCAATTCCAAAACAAAAAAATCTCTAGAGAAAATGTCCAATAATTGCTAAAGCTGGAGAGATCAGTCTCAAACTTAAAGTGAACCTGTTTGGGCATTACAGTGTAAGTTATTAAGTCCCAATGCAGCCCCCCATCGCAGATTATAGATAGAGATATATATATAGAGATATATAGATAGATATAGAGACACATAGATAGAGATATATAGATAGATGGAGATATATAGATAGATGGAGATATATAGATAGATAGATAGAGATATATAGATAGATTATATCTCTATCTATATATTTTCCAGGCGGGATGACATCACTTGTCCTTTTTGCTTAAGTCTGTCTTCACCTGGGCAATTCCTTCAGAATCCCGTGCCGTAAATTACAGCTCCCCCCACACATGCATGGGGGTGACTTTATCGCAGGTCTGGCCAGTCACACAGCCGAAGTCCACAGACCCGGAAGGAAGACAGGTGAAGATAGAAGCTGCCTCCAGCGAGGACATTTGCCTCGTTGGAATGCTTATTTTTCAGGTAAGTTTCAAATGTGCTAGTATGCAATGCATACTAGCAGATTATGCCTTTATCTTGCTATATATATATTATTGCAATAAAATATATTTTTTGCAAAATAAAAAAAAAAAAAAAAAAAAAAAAAAAGCACCCAGCAGTTTACAACCGCTTAAAAACTTTATAGAGGCAAGACTATAGGGTTTTTTACCAAAACAGATTGCTCACTTTGCAAGGGAATTTCCCCAGAGCTTAGCGAATGTGGTGAGATTTCACCTTGCAAAGAATATCTAACCATGGGCTTGGGGGGGGGGGGGGGGATTTTTGCTTGCACATGATTGGATAATGGAAGTCACCAGTGCTTCACATCATTCACTAAGCTCCGGGGAAAATTCCTTTGCAAAAGGAACAGTCTAATTTACCTTTAGTAAATTAATCCCAATGCGTTTCACTCTTGGGGCTAGGACACTTTAGTACATAGAAGCTGCAGATTAGTTTGTGCATTATAAAAGGAGTTATGGTCACAACATACAATTTTATTTTACATCATCATAACAATACTATAGTTATCTTGACAATTCAACATAAAACTTAATTGAAAAATCTCCATTCATATTGTGAGTGCTGCATATCTGCTGGCCATCTCTTTACACAACAACTTCCTGGATTCCCTGCATGTATTGCAGTTTCTCCTCTAGTCTACTTTCATTTTCTAAGGACTACATATCCCATGGTACTTTGCTGCCTGCAGGCAGGGATTACGTACAGACTGCCTCCTAAATCTCCTCTCAGCGCCTCTCTAGTTCACAAGGCAGGCTCTGAAATGTGTGACAGACACAGCCATGTCTACCCACAGGATATAGTGAATATGTCACAGAATTTCAAGGAAGTAAATGTGTGCACCACACACCTTTACAAACTTCAACTTAGTTCACATTATTAGGAATGGAAATAACGGAAATAGAATGTAGAAATTAATATAAGATTTTACATTTTTACCATTGATACATTACATCTAGGATTCAGAGCACCCAGATACTTCTATATCATCAATTTACTCTCTTCTGCCAAAGCTTTTTGTCCGTACTTGAACTGTGACCCATTTTCAGCCGACAGTAGGCTAAAATATGCTGTTGGATGACGTCACTTGGTCTTGGCTCGGGAAAGATTCTGACCTGTATGGTCAGGATCCCACCCAAATGCCTGGATCGGCACCTGGTTCAGCCTCCCAGCAGTCCACTGAGAGCCAGCCCCTCCCACCCCCTCCACTTAGTGTTGGAAGGAAGAGCAGAGAGCCAGTGACTGACAGTCACGTACTGCGTCCGCCTAGGGCAGTATAATTGTTGTTTTTTTTTTTTAGAAACTTTTCTTTTAATAAAAACGTATAATGCATTTTGTAGCCCCAAAAATCATAACTTTACATTTAGCAACATTATACCCCATTTGCTATGCAGTCACCAACACAAACCATGCACGCAGGTTAGCATGTAAATCTTATATGGGCCTTGGGTCAAATCTAGGTTACCACAAAAGATTCACACAACATTCATCCAACATTAAGACTAACTGCATCCAATTAACATGTGTGAATCTTGGTAGGAAGATGTATTAATCCTGTGTGAAAATATTTAAACAATACCCCTTTGTGTCATCTTTGAACACAGAAATTGGAGTTTCAATTCCACATTCCAGATCATCTATAAATAATTTTTTTAAACCTGTCTTAACCACTAGCTGACCGCCCACTGTCAAATGACGGCGGGACGGTGCAGCTACTGTGGCGGGACGCCGTCATATGACGTCGTCTACAATTTGGCCACTGGGGGGCGCGCGCGCGCCGCGGGAGGCGCGTGCCCGCCGCGTAGCTGGGGCCCCGGTGCGCGTGCCCGGCGGTCGCGATGACCGCCAGGCACCCGCGATTGCCCGGTAATCGAGCAGGACGTGGATCGGTGTGTGTAAACACACAGATCCACGTCCTGTCAGAGGAGAGGAGACCGATGGTGTGTCCCTTGTACATAGGGACACCGATCGGTCTCCTCCCCCAGTCAGTCCCCTCTCCCCACAGTAAGAATCGCCAAGATAGGGTACACATTAACCCCTGCAGCGACCCCTAGCGTTAACCCCTTCCCTGCCAGTCACATTTATACAGTAATCAATGCATTTTTATAGCACGGATCGCTGTATAAATGTGAATGGTCCCAAAAATGAGTCAAAAGTGTCCGAAGTGTCCGTCGCAATGTCGCAGTCACGATAAAAATCGCAAATAGCCACCATTACTAGTAAAAAAAAAAAAAAATAATAAAAATGCTATAAATCTATCCCCTATTTTGTAGACGCTATAACTTTTGCGCAAACCAATCAATATACGCTTATTGCGATTTTTTTTACCAAAAATATGTAGAAGAATACGTATTGGCCTAAACTGAGGAAAAAATTGGTTTAAAAAAAAAAAAAAAAAAAAAAAAATTGGATATTTATTATAATAAATAGTAAAAAATATTATGTTTTTTCAAACTTGTCCCTCTTCTTTTGTTTATAGCGCAAGAAATAAAAACCGCAGAGGTGATCAAATACCACCAAAATAAAGCTCTATCTGTGGGGAAAAAATGATAAAAAATTTATTTGGGTACAGCGTTGCATGACCGCGCAATTGTCATTCAAAATGCGACAGCGCTGAAAGCTGAAAAATGGCTTGGTCAGTAAGGAGGTGTTCGTGGCTGGTAGGCAAGTAGTTTAAAAGCTGAACACTTGGGGTCTATTTATGAAGGTTTTGCTGTGCAAAAGGTTCGCTTGACATTCGTGTGTTTTATAGAATTTTTCTATTTTTAAAAGAGGATTTGCCCTATTTGACCATTTTTTTTAAAGAGGATTCACTCATTTGTAGTCGCAGACAACATAATAGATTTCAATTACAAACATGGTTTGCTCATCAGCCACTGCTTTAACCATGGGGCAAATGGCTGAATGGCCAAATGTTTGTTATTGGAATCCATTGTGTTGCACGTGACTGCTGATGGGCAAATCTTGTTTATTGGAATATCACTATTACATTGTATATGACTGCCGATGGGTGAATCTTGCTTATGTAATAGCTTTATTATTTTGTATGTGACTGCTAATAGAGGAATTTTGTTTATGATTGGAATATCAATTATTATAATTGTGCACAACTGCTGATAGATGAATAATTTATGTTATTGGAATATCACTTCTATATTGTATACAACTTCTGATGGGTGAAGCCGGTTTGTTTTTGTAATAAGGCTATTATAGCGTATGTGACTGCCGATAGGGGAATCTTGTTATTGGAATATTACTTTTATATTGTGACTGCTGATCACAATATCCCAACAAACAAGATTCCTCAATCAGCAGCCACATGAAATAATAGTGATAACAAACAAGACTTCCCTATTCTTTTGTATACAACCGCTGATGGGAGAATCTTTTTAAGTGTGATGGGCAATCCTCTTTGAAAATGGGTGAATTCCATAAAATACAAGCTGAAAACGTCCATAAAACATTTCTTTACACCATTTACACCTTAAGAGCATTCCAAGTATCAAATGCATGTTTTAAACACTTTAGCAAAGTCCAAATGAAATCACATCCACGGCTAACCATTGCTATTGTACAATTTTGTTGCTATTGTACATTTTATTTGTGGTCCTTTACCAATCCCTAAAATAACAGAACTTAAAACATAGGCTCCCTTTCACACAGGTGAACCGATCTGGTCAGCCAATCAGTATTTTTAGGCATACCCAATTGGACTATCCATTGCCCTTTCTAGTGTGGCGGTTGTCAACAGCCACCCGCTGACATCTGATCCACTAAAAACAGATGGATGGCGTTCTGTTCCCCATCGGTCTAGCAGAACGGATGGCCATCTGATGTAAATAAACAGGCAGTCTGTTTACATTTTGACCATCCAGAGAGAACAGCGGGGTGTGTCTGTGTCCACTCTGTAAATTTAACATTTTTAATCATGGTTATTGCTGTCACAAGGAACGTAAACATCCCTTGTGACAGTAATAGGCATGGACAGGTGGTCTTTATTTAAAGATTGTGAGTCTAAGACCTTAAACCCCTCCTTTGCACTTCAAAGTATTTAAAACGTCAAGATTGGCATTTTTTAATACTTTTTTTTAAAACTGGTGCCTTTAAGATGCCAGTAATCCGGAAGTGATGTCATGACATCGCTTCTGGATAACTAGATCCAAGACCCAAACAGCTCGGGTCTTCGACCAGCTGGTGGAAGTACTGGCTAGCTGCTTGGGCTTCCTGGTGGGACGGGAGAGCCCGGGCGAGTGGCGGAAGACAGTGGACATCCCCTCCCGTTGTTTGTAATAACAGCCGAGCGGCTGCTGAGCCGCATTGGTTGTTATTACAATAAAGCCGACCGTCCATTCTAAACAACGGTACTGGGGTGATGTATGCAGCTGCATGCGTCACCCCGGTAAAACCCCTTGAAGCAATATAGGTCTAGTTCGAGACCGATACAGATTTTTCAGAAAATGACATTAATTGTCCTTCCCGATAATCGGTTGATCCCTAGTCTGAAGTCACTGGGTCACCTAGTCCATGTCCATTAATTTTTTTCACATTTTGCCTAGTTGTTGCTGCACCATATCAATGTTGGTCTAGTGTAGCAGCTCACAAGAATTGTAATGCAAACAAAGTGATTTAATTGCACTAGATTTTACTTCAGTGAGATTTTGAGGGTAAAAAAAAAAAAATCACTTTTGCAGCCTGAGGATATGAGGGTAAAAGATAAGTTGTGTAGCAGAGGAAAAGTCAAATTGTCTAAAGCTCCTTACTCTGAAATCCTTTATGACTTAGTTTATGTCATTTGTAATTTTCCAGCATATGAAACAAACTGCCGTTTCTTAAAATACAATTATCAGAAATGTGGAAATGTCAAACTAGCACAAATGGGATAAACTTACAGAACACTAAAGTGCATCCCAACCCCAAAAACAAAATGTAATATATTGCAATTTACTAGTCGTTATACAAGATACCTGCATTACAGCTTACTAGTCATTATATGGTGGGCCTGGCAACACATCTCCAGTTTGTTGTTCCTCTGTTCATCCCTAGGTGGCTATGCTCAGTCCACTAAATATGGAGCAAACAATGTTTGCCACCCAGTCAAGACTTCCAGAATGTGCTGCTTTTCGCATCGCCATTACATTAGGGCTCATGAGAGGAATAGTAAACAGACAAGGCTGTGGTCACTTCTTGTGAGCGTAATAGAAAAGCGTTCAAGATATCGATCTCACCAGAAATGCACTAGGTATTTTCTGTATTTGGTGAAAAGGTTTCTAGCCTAAAATAAGAAAGCAAACACACCTAACATCTAAGGAATAGTAAGCCATAGTAAAATGCATATTTTTTGGAGGGTTGGTTATATTTCAATCTATAAACATGTTTTAGGTCTGTAATTTGAGCAAAGATCACATGACCCACTCCAGGTTTCTGTACATCCTCCAACTGACACTGGAAGGCAGGGTTTAAAAACACAAATGTCACGAACTTGCACACCTTACTACCAATTCTCATTTTTGTACACAATTTGTACGTCACATTTTTTTTGGAGTGTAATATGCGAGCCACAAGAAAAATAATAATAAAAAATGGAGATTCATTCATCTTAACTTTTTACTACTTTATCGCCATGTTGGCCTAACCATTTTAACTTTTTTTGGTTGTTTTTGGATTCTGGTCTATGCAATGCAGTGTTAAACTGGCTTCTGGACCTAAATTGACAGATGTGGATCTTAACACACCTACCCAACATCACCCATAGCAGAGTTAACAACGTAGCACCTCATTCATATTTGATAATTGTTCATTATTTGCAGCCTATAATTTAAAAATGTTGTCTAATGGAAATTAGACTGTACTAGGCATTATGCTAAATTCCATTGGGCAAGGACAAAGATATTTAGGCAGATTACACAGATTTGCTGTCGGTGCATTTTTATATTCTCTGATTTCCCTAATGTACTTGCATTTAATTCAGCTGTCTCAGTCAGTCCCTTCATTATACTAATTATCATGTGTACAAGATATACTTCAAAAGGCAGTGTTGTGTTAACGTTGTGGCAATGCCACTGAGAAGAGCAAAGAGCAAGAGTTGGGGTAAAATTAAGATAGTCTTCACTAGGTCATGTTATTCTGACATATTAGATTTGCCTTGGTAAATTAAATTATGACATAGGCTTCCTAATGGATGAAAGTGGAAGCTTGGGTTGCAATGTATGAAATGCAAGTTTCAGCCAATTTGCAGATTAGGATTTATGATTCATACGTTCTAGGGTTCCTACCCTTACACTATGCCTTTATGTATATACTGTATACCTGGATATTTAGCTTTTAGTATATTTGAGGGAATTTTTTTCATTTTAAATGTGATCAGGAATTATTCAGTAAAGATTTGTTTTTAGCTTTGATTCAGCCAAAGCATTGTGCTAATAAAAACATTTGTAAAAGGATAGTTTCAATTCTTGAGTATAGGACAGACATTTAGAAAAGATAAAACTGTTTAGGATGTATTATCAAATCATACAGCTGTACCCTCCATTGTGTGGTATGTGGTTTGCACACTCAAGGGATTTTTACCACTCTTCTTGCATTTTACAGGGAGGTCATTTCTAGCTTTTTGTCCACTTTGGTATCATCCATAACAAAAACAAAACAATTGATGTACAGGACACCCCTCTTGGACTTCTATCTGGCATGAGTTGAGGGTTGAATGCCTGTTTTTATTCTGGTCGGTCGTCTCCCCCTCTATGACTATCGTGTCTTGGCAGCATTCTCAGTTTGCACCCCATTTCTAGCCAACTTACATAGTTCACTTTTCTTTGACAATTGTGAATTGCCACTCTCGAAGAAGTGCCTCACCGAAATGCGTCAAAATTTTGTAACCCCCTCCATAGTGTAGTCTTATATTAATTACAATGTTGATTAGGATATACACTATATTGTCAAAAGTATTGAGACACCTGCCTTTGCGCGCCCATGAACTTTAATGGCGTCTTAGTCTGTAGGGTTCAATATTGAGTTGGCCCACCCTTTGCAGCTATAACAGCTTCAACTTCTAGGAAGGCTGTCCACAAGGTTTAGGAGTGTGTCTATTCGAATGTTTGACCATTCTTCCAGAAGCACATTTGTGAGGTGAGAAGGCCTGGCTCGCAGTCTCCACTCTAATTCATCCCAAAGGTGTTCTATCGGGTTGAGGTCAGGACTCAGGACTGTGCAGGCCAGTCAAGTTCCTCCACCCCAAACTGCATTGCACTTGTTGGTGATGTAAGGCTTGGATGCAGCTGCTCGGTCATAGAAACCATGGGTTTCCATGAAGCCCTCTACACACTGTTGTGCTAATCTGAAGGTCACATGAAGTTTGGAGGTCTGTAGGCATCAACTCTGCAGACAGTTGGCGACTTCTGCACATTCTGCCCTTCAGCATGTGCTGACCCCGCTCTATCATTTTACGTGGTCTATCAGTTGCTGTTCCCAGTTGCTTCCACGTTCTTATACCACTAAAAGTTGACCGTGGAATACTTGGTAGCAAGGAAATGTCATGGATGGCCTTATTGTACAGATTGTAACCTATCGCGATACCACGCTTGAATTTACGGAGCTCCTGAGATCTACCCATTCTTTCACAAAATGTTTGTAGAATCAATCTGTATGTCTAGGCGCTTGATTTTTTACACCTGTGGCCATGGAGGCGATTGGAACACCAATGATTTGGAGGGGTGTCCCAATACTTTTGGCAATACAGTGTATATGGGGTAGTACATTCTTGTTCAATCTACCCTCAGAGGTATTCAGCTATTGGAGGGCTATATTATCACTGTGAAGAAGGGTGAAACTGCAATTATGGGGTCACATAGTAGTGATATTTTGACTTATGTGGATTTTTAATTGTTTTTCATGTATATGTAATTTTAATAGACTAGCAGTCCAAGCCAAGGCGTGGCTGCAGCAGTCAGCATATGAATAATGTATCAAAATCAATAGATGGTGCTGTGCATATCAGCATATGAATAAACTGATGTTTTTCAAAACTTTTGAGCATAATTTCTTTGATAAGTAGGCACCTTAAAAATCCCCCAACCTTGCTTGTGACCACCCTGTTTAGATGGCCATCTATTTCTTACCACTTGTTATTTGGGATGTGGTGCAGGACTATCTGAAACTAATGCCAACTCTTTTATTTAGACCCTTATCTACAGCAATGCAGTCCCCTATTTGACCAAAGTATCAATGTTTTCTGTCCATAGAGGCAACAATGCAGAAACTCATGCAGTTTTTTCTTGCCTAGGACGTCTGGTGGTACAGAATGTAGCCTTTACCTGGAAAAATACTATAAGTGGCTGCTCACCTAGGATTAAAAACTGCACACTACTATGCGGGCAGATCAATCCCACATTCTATTAAAGTAACAAGAGCATTTACATAGATCACAAGTGTAAAAGGTGCTTTTATTACAGGGTCCTGTCCTCACTGTCCACCGACATACAGGAGATTTTTTTTTATTGGGGGGGGGCTTTGTCCAATGACCACCAATATTAAAGGGATAAAAACAGAATTTGCAAACAGCACCAGTATATAGGAGGTATGCAACATACGACACCAGTGGTAAAGGAATCTACGGCTAGTGGTGAAAGTACCATGTGCCATGGCATTTCATGGAAACAGAGGGAGGGTGTCAAAGTTTTGATATGGGGCCTTGTAGTTTGCAGTTCTGCTCCTGTACCAAACCCCTAAACATAGCTCCAAAATGCTCATTTGAAGGAATGGTCTCTCGGGAATCAAATCCTCGTCACCTTTCGTGGTCTAATGTACCAAGTCAGCAAGTGATCATGTCTGCACAGACTGGGTCTAGGATGTATGCCACTTGCATTTGTAAAATGAACAATACTTTTAGCATTTTAAAGTTATTAAAATCCAAAAGCAAGCATCATGTTGCAGCTTACCAATTCTTGGACATAATGGCTGCATTTGTTTTCTTTTGTATGCTCTCTTTTCACCTAGCGATCCAGCCAGTAAGTCTTGGTTATCAAAAAACAAGCTATCCTATAGATGTAGCAGTTAGAGTTGAGACAAACCATTTACCACTTACAGGGGTGATTACAATGATCTGATTTTATTTATGCAAAACTTTTATCCCAAAAAAGGGAAGAAAATGGTTTGCTGTAAGTCTTTATAATGTGTGAGCTAGAGTTTAGGTTCAATTTGTTAGTGTATCTAAATCTGTTAGTACATCCAACAGTCCTCTACCCCCTGACTGACAATGCTGCTGTCCAATGGTGCCCCTGTGCTCCTTCAGTCAATACAGGAGGTGTTCCTGGCCAGATCACCAGGTGAAAAGTCAAGGGGGGGGGGGAGCCTAAAAAAGGAAACTAATGAAGCCACCACATCTGATGTGTAAGCTGTAATATATCAAATATTTGGTTTTGGGATAAAACCGCTTTAAAAAGTTGGACAATAGACAATGCTTTCTTCCAGCCGCTTCAGAAGAAATGTAAATATTAAGAGAGAAGGTATTTTTTTCCAGTATCATACCTACCTAGGTGGATGCAGCATGGATCCAATGCTACATCTGTCCCCCCCGTGTCTCTGCACTGAGAACCTAGCCATCAAACACAGCCGATGGGTCGGTTCTCAGTTCCCCAGGCAGAGCTACTGACTGTCAATCAGCAGCCCTCCTTCTCGCGCACTGGAACACTGAGCTGTGGAGGGATGGGGAGCAGCCATCTCAGGCTCTCAGCGGCTCGCTGAGAGGCTAAGACGGGTATCAGTCCAGGCACCTGGCGGACCCAGACTCCATGGTCAGGATGACACGGTGCCTGGACTGATTTCTGTGACATCAGCAGAGAGTAGACTTCAGACATAGATAGCGGCAGAGACGATCGCGTGTGCTTCCCTCACTGCCTGGATGCCGAGTGAGGGAAAGATGGCCCCCGGCTTGGCTCCATAGCATTGGAGGGCAGAAGCGAAATCAAATGAAACTTCTGCCCAATGCTCTTAAAAAGGGGAATTTATTTATTAATTTACCCCAGATCTCACATTTAAGGAGGTCCTGTCAAGCTTTTTTTCTACTACAAGGGATGTTTACATTCCCTGCAATAGGAATAAAAATGACACCAATTTAAACATTTTTTTTTTTTTAAAAGGACAGTGTAAAAATAAAAAAGGTAAAATATTATACACACGTATATACAGTATCTCACAAAAGTGAGTACACCCCTCACATTTTTGTTTTTATTTTATAATACCTTTTCCCCTGACAACACTGAAGAAATTACACTTTGCTACAAATTAAAGTAGTGAGTTTACAGCCTGTATAACAGTGTAAATTTGCTGTCCCCTCAAAATAACTCAACACACAGCCATTAATGTCTAAACCACTTGCAACAAAAGTGAGTACACCCCTAAGTGAAAATATCCAAATTGGGCCCAATTAGCCATTTTCCCTCCCCAGTATCATGTGACTCGTTAGTGTTATAAAGTCTCAGGTATGAATGGGGAGCAGGTGTGTTAGAGAGAGTGATAACTCCAAATTTCTCATACTGGTCACTGGAAGTTCAACATGGCACCTCATGGCAAAGAACCCTGAGTATCTGAAAAAAAATGAATTGCTGCTCTACATAAAGATGACCCAGGCCAGTGATGGGGAACCTTGGCACCCCAGATGTTTTGGAACTACATTTCCCATGATGCTCAACTACACTGCAGAGTGCAGGAGCATCAATGGGAAATGTAGTTTTAAAACATCTGGAGGTGCCAAGGTTCACCATCACTGGCCTAGGCTATAAGAAGATTGCCAAGACCCTGAAACTGAGCTACAGCACAGTGGCCAAGACCATACAGCGGTTTAACAGGACAGGTTCCACCCAGAACAGGCCCCGCCATGGTCGACCAAAGAAGTTGAGTGCACGTGCTCAGCGTCATATCCAGAGGCTGTCTTTGGGAAATGGATGTATGAGTGCTGCCAGTATTGCTGCAGCGATTGAAGGGGTGGGGGGTCTGCCTGTCAGGTGCTCAGACCATACGCCACACATTGCATCAAATTGGTCTGCATGGCTTTCGTTCCAGAAGGAAGCCTCTTCTAGAGATGATGAAGTAAGCCCGCAAACAGTTTTCTGAAGACAAGCAGACTAAGGACATGGATTACTTGAACCATGTCCTGTGGTCTGATGAGACCAAGATAAACTTATTTGGTTCAGATGGTCATGCGCGTGTCAGGGACCATGTGAGGAGTACAAACTCAAGTGTATCTTGCCTGCAGACAAGCATTGTGATTGGAGTGTCATGGTCTGGGGCTGCATAAGTGCTACTGGCACTGGGGAGCTACAGTTCATTGAGGGAACCAGGAATGCCAACATGTACTGTGACATACTGAAGCAGAGCATGAGTATTCAGAATGACCATTTAAAAAAAAAAAAAAAATATAAAAATTAAAAAAATATAAAATAAATATAATATATATATATATATATATATATATATATATATATATATATATATCTATATCTATATCAGCAAATAAAAATGCACCCGCATATGTAAATGGTGTTCAAATCACACAGGTATCGCTGTAATCGTCAGAGTGAGAGCAATAATTATAGCACTAGACCTCCTCTAACTCTAACCTGGTAACCGTTTTTTTTTTTTTTTTTTAAAAGCGCCGTCTATGGAGATTTTTAGGTACAGTAGCTTGTCACCATTCCACGAGTGTGTGCAATTTAGTCGGCGTATCATCTTTCACATTATACAAACAAAAATTGGGCCAGAAGACGTCAATAGACGAAACGGATGTAGGGAGGCTGACGCACTGACGTCATCACGTTCCGCATTGAGAGCGGGTGGATTGCTAGCCGGCCGGCGTATTTTATTTTATCTTCTGCTAGTGCACATTTCTCTTGTGTAAGTAGAATTTTTTTACTTCTGTTTAATAGATTTTTTATCTGGTGTCACACTATGGGAGCATCCCTTGTCTTCATATAATTACATGCTGATGCTGAGCGGTTCCTGGCTTTACATCCCTGGAGAGTTCCTAGGCTAAGGCAGTTTTTGAGGGGGAATACTGCTTAGATTCCAGTCCTTGGTCAATCATATTCGTGGAGATTTGGATTCGGTGCTGAGGTCTGACGGTCCAGGTTATATCCCGATATCATTGAGTTACAGGCTTATCCAAGCCTGCCTTCCGGTAAACACATCTTTAGAGTGGTGGTGGATCACGGTTTTTTTGGTGGATTTCTCACAGTCACTATTTTTGGATATACAACTATATTGTTGTTATATATATAATTTTTCAGCCACACAAGATTTCATTGGTCACTTCAAGTTTCACATGGACTTCAAATTGTGGTTCTTATTAGTCATTTGACTTTGCACATATACTGTATTGATTAATATTGTCTTGCTATTCATTTATTTTTTGGTATTTTATTCATACTTTATACTTAGCGCGGCTTTTTGTATTATATAGTTCTGGTTAGTGTGTATATCTCACATTTTTTTAGCTGCCGCTTCTTCCAGTATATATTTTTTATTATTTTATCATCACACCCAACCCACTTAATTGTTTATCACATTTATTTTTCAATGGTTAGGGGTTAGCGCGGTGTTTGCTTTACTTTTTCAAAAATTGGGCCAACGTTACCATTTAGCTTTTTTTTTTTTTTTTTTTTGCATTTGAAAGACTGCTGCACAAATACAGTGTGACATAAAATATTGCAACAATCAGTTACTTCTCTAGGCTCTCTGCTGAAAAAATATATATAATGTTTGGGGGTTCCAAGCACTTTTCTAGAATAAAAAAACAGATTTTAACTTGCAAGCAACAAAATGTCAGAAATAGGCTTAGTCATGAAAGGGATATATATCTAGATTTGTATTTTGTGTATTAAATGCTTGGGGGTTTTAAGTGATTCTCAGGCAAAAAAAATAAATTAAAAAAAAAAAAAACACACAAACTTTTTACATATATGAGAGACGTGTCAGAGTTGGCTTGGTAAACAAGAAAAAAATAAATAAAATACGGTCATCATGTCCTCTAAAGCTATGTGCAGCACTTCTCATCTACATACATCTGTAGTAGAATATGGGGTAGGATTGCGACGCCAAGAGCCACCATGCATTTGCTCCCTCTGCAATCTGCTCTAGCTGCATAAGCATGTCAATACAGGTAGCCAGCTTGCGTTCTCACTTCCAGGAACGCGCGCACACACACACACACACACACACACGCAAGACTGGCACCGTAGGACCCCACAAGGCAATTGAGACAAACGAAGAGGAAACCTGAGGCAGGATCTTTGGACCAACTCCAGGAATAAAAAAGGAAAACGTAAAAAATAAAATAAATAAAAAACACCTGATATGAAAAGAGTCCATGTATGCGGTTAGAATTGCAATTAAAATACTATGGCTTAACACCGCTTTAAAGTCACAGTACAGATTAGCAAATAAACTGATGAGATAAATGTTGGATTTTTATGCGCTTGGTGGTTTCCACAAAACACAAGTCCACAGCAACCATATGGCATAAAGATGGTTCTACAAGTAGAAGCGCTCCATTTAAAAGAGGACAATTTTCTTGCAGCTTGTCTCCATGGCAACCCATCTTTTTGACAGCGAGAGCTACCATAAATAACTGCAAGCTTCTTTTAGAAGTATCTTTTTCACAGTCTGTCAAGTCATTAACAGCTGCTATAAACACAAATAGTTTGTGGCATTAGGGACAGTAATGTAACAATACTACCCAACACAGTCAGCTGCTCATTGCATGCAATTTTCATGCATATAATATATAATTGCAGATGACAAAATTAGGTATAAGCAATGTAAAGCAAAACAGCAAATGCAGTAATGTCTACTATTGCCAATGATTATAGCAAATTGATACCCAACATAATGCCAGTCTTATTTATTCATAAACACTTCAGTATTCATAATGAAACAACAATGGCAAACGTCAAATGCAACTCAAGACAACAATTAAATTAATTAATGAACTGATAATACTGTCCAGATCATTTTCAATCATGCTGAAGTCAATCAAATGAAAACAAGCAAACTGTTCAAGCAGTCATGTAATAAATCAGATATGTAAACCACAGTGGCTTGGTGATATTCCGTATTGGCACCTGCAGAGCTTAGCCATCGCCTTGAACTACAGTTGATGTCATCCAATAGCGCTGTTCCTGACTTTGTCACAGACAGGTGTAATATAATGTGCTATAAAAAGAAAAGCTTGGTCCCACTCACAGAGAATAAAGTGCGGTAAATTTAAAAAAATGAAAAGCCTCCCTGAAAAAGGAAAGGTTTACACTTGCCTGTCCTGCCACCCTCACCACAATCTTCACTTTCTTGAACAGCAAAGCTTGCTGAATACCAGGCGCCCCTTGTCAAGGACACCTGAAATTGAAAAGACTCAGCTGTCAAAATGACAGCATGGGCCATCCTGTGTTACATGAGTGCCCACAGTTCTATTGTATAAGTCAGCATGGCACTTTACAGACACACGGATAGTAGAGACTTCTTTGCATACTTAGTTTTTATAGGAGCAGCTGACCAGCCTGTGACTTTGCCTATGTATATGCTAACAAATTCCACAAGCTTGTTTATACAGGAGAACCCAAACCAATTGGGCAAGCCCTCTCCCACTAGATGACCCATCAATTGGGAGTAGGACAAATACGCTGAAACTATCCAATAATTTATATATATATATATATATATATATATATATATATATATATATATACACATATATACATATATATATATATACACACACACACATACACACACTTTTTGGGGACTAGTGACACCAATACAGTGATCAGTGCTATAAAAATGCATCGATTACTGTGAACACCAGGGGCGATTAATGGGTTAAATGTTCCCTAGGGAGGTGCTTACTCTGTGGGGCAGTGTCACACTGAAGGAAAAGAGATCCGTGATTCAGCTTAGCTGAATCACAAGATCTTTCCCTTTCTGACAGATTTGCGGTTTACCTTGTTTACACAGGCACACTGAATGATCGGCGGGTCGCGACGGCCATCGCGGCCGCCGGACACGCCAATTGGCTCGCGCTGTGTCCAGTCCCAGCGAGAGCGGCGCTCCGGCGGAACAGCCTCAGATGATACATAGAGATGAAACCAATCTCCCTACATAAGTTTTCATGCATAGCTACTGTCTTTCCCTTTCTAAATTCTTTAGAATTTTTACTTCCTCATTCTGCACTGCGAGTGTAGTCTTGGCTTACACTGGGAGATAGCTGATTGGAGGAAAGGCACACCCCCCCCCCCCCTCCATATAGGCAGAGACTTGCAGAGCTGTGCTGTGACAAGACAAGACAAGCTCTCTGCTAATCATAGCACCCTCCCCAACACAAACTTCAGGCTGCTTTTATCTCCCATCTCAGAGAACTTGTCAGAAGATATCATGCTGATAACAGAGTACGGAGTAACGAAACCGCATTAACACACAGGACTCAGTGCTTTGGAGAGAGATAAAAAAAAAAAAAAAACACTACAGATCTATGTGCCTAGGTAAAATTTCATGAATCTGGTTTGCATCCACTCTTAATTCCACTACGCCAATATCACAATGGTGTGAACAGGCCATTAGGAACAGAAGTAGAATGCACATCATTGATTTTACTTTATACACAAACCTTACTTTTTAAATATCGTTATAAATGATATAGGGTCTGAGATTAAAAAGTACCATTTCAGTCTTTTCAGTGGAATAACGTCCTTACAGGATGTCTCCAATTTACAAGCCAATCTCAATGTACTGTTTAATTGGACAACCATGTGGCAAATGAGGTTTAATGTTGATAAATGTAAAGTTATGCACTTGGGGGCTAAGAATATGCATGCATCATACATACTAGGGGGAGTACAACTGGGGGAATCAATGGTGGAGAAGGATCTGGGCGTCCTGGTAGATCATAACCTTAATACCATGCAAAGGCAAGTTGTGGTTTCCAAAGCCAGCAAACCAAACCTGACCTTGCCTAATGTGAAAACTTGTGTATACACACACCTCCATAGAAAATATGCTGTATACAGATGTATTGGCCATGACCAAGCTATACTGAGCATGAGTAATGGCTGAATAGCCAATTTTATACTTTAATGGATAGTGAAAAGCTGCACCATTTGCCAAAAATACATTTAATCTATCTGTCCCCCATAACAGAGATCTTATTTATGGATTACTCTTGAAATCTCTCCTACAATGTGATAATACAGATGTTTATCTGTGGTCTTTGCCTTATATGTTCCTTACGTGTCTCATATAAAAAACGAACAGCATGGCAGACCTGGCAAGCAGTTGGTAGCAGGTGGCCTGGTTCATAGATACTAAATATGCACAAGCTGGATTTATAATACACATAAAATATTAATGCAATGTTTGAGAAGGCAAAATAAAGAATAATTTGCCACTGACATGATGTTTAATGCTGTGTTTCAAGATTAGCAAGTAAGACAGGTTTAAATCCATTTCAAACAATGTCTTTTGTGTTTCTAATTTCCGATAATTGATCCATCCCCCTCCCCCCCCAATTAGATAATGTTGGCTGTCCGTACTGGTGTTTTCACATACAATGTGAGAATATTGACTTTTTCCTAAGGAGTATTTTACAAAGTCAGTATGTGTAGAGTGGAAAATAGTACAAAAGGCTTTGAGCGGCATCTACTGCACTGTAAACCCAACCTGCGTGTACAGCAAAAAGGTGATACAATGTTGCTCCAACAATGATCTATCAACCCATAGATTAGTCCGTTTTTTTTTCCTTCAACGGACTATTCTCTCTCCATCAAGCTATTGTATTCTGACAGCGAGGTTTCCCCACCGCCACAATATACTAATCAACATTGAAGGCTATAGCCTGCAGCGCTGATCAGGAGGGCAAAACCTGACAGGGCAGTTGTACAGAAGTTAAATCAGTAGATCACAACCTCCCTGCCCATACACGAATGCAAGTTTGGCTGGCCTCTGCTAAACCGGACAAAATTTTGATACATGGCCAGCTTTAGTTGCTAGAATGAACCCTGTTGCAACTATATAGATAACAGGAACAAGGGAAAAACAATGGCTGTGTCAATTTATTTATTCTTTTAAAGTTTAACCATATTCTACAATATGCAAAATTATATAGGATTAAGCACATTTATGATATTGGTATTGATTCAAAGTGGTTCCTCTTACCGCTTGCTACACCTACTCAATTACAGGACACAGCGGATGGTGGGGGAACCACAGTGAGTGGCAGGGGTCCCTATACAGCACCATAAAGTGTTGCATTACAGTGGCACTAAGAGTTCGGCAAGAGAGCCAAGAGCTTACTCCCCACTCCTCAAAAGGCAATTCTATTGCTTCTGTTATAATCGGACACTCATCTTGTTTTTTCAACATAGCAACAAGGTTTGTTTTAACGTAAGCTGAATGAACTTTCTGACACAGTGATGCCAAAACTGACAAAAATTTAGGATGCAATTGGGTCGAAAAAAGAAACCGAAAGGGACAGTTTAGCCCTGGTTCACATTGATGAGATTTGAAATGTTAAAATCGCATGCCAAAATCGGCGCCAATCACAGCGTCCGAATCGGTGCCGCAACGGATTCCCAAAAGTATTTTTTTTACAACTTTTTGGCCATTTTGGGGTGCGATTTCCATTGACATCTGTGCAGATATCCGCACAGAAATCCCCCCGCGAAATTGGGACTGAAAGCTGAACTTGCACGATTTCATTCCTGCTGTCAGTGTGAACCAGGGCAAATATTTTTTTTTTTTTAAATGCAATATGCCTGGCATTTTTGCACTGAAGTCAATGGAGGGGCATGATTTTGTATTGCAGTTACTAGGGGGCGTTTTTGCAGACTTTCCTTCAATTAATCACAGGTAGAGGTCTTGATATTATGTACAATATAAATTCATCAGTGCTGTTTGACTGTAGGCGATGGAGAAGCCTCTCTAGCTCATACCAGAAGTTCTGCTGTTGCCGACTAAAGTGAGGACTGGTCAAAAAGGTTATTGGACCATGGGGTAAAATATAAAGATAACATTTTTTATTCAAATTCCCTCCTTTTAAAGGTCCTTTGTAAACAGGAAAAACATTATCTCACTGGAGTAAGGTGGAATAAGCTGAAGAAAGGCATATACTATTTTTAAAAACATTCCATCCTCTGTGTACTTCCTTTTTTTTTAAACCGCTCTGTTGATGCGATCCTGCAGCTCCAGCGCCCCTGTGTAAGGTAGCATTCAACAATGGCTAGGAGTTCCAGGAACCGTGACATCACCCACAGGCTTTCTCCTCTCCACAGCAGCTGCACTCTGACACAGGGGAGCCAGAGCTGCAAGATCATGTGACAAGACTGGAGTGCATTAAAGAAAATAAAAAATAAATAAAATAAAAAGGGCAGTACACAGATTTTTTTTTTTTATTGATTTTTTTTATACGAAGTATCTAAGATAGGTAGGAGGAGCAGGGAGGGAATGTTTTTAAGAATAGTTAGTGTTCAGCTTCTTCCTCCACGCCTAAATAGTGAAGAAGTACATACTCGGACATGACAAGTCCAAAGCATTATGGCTGTTTAAGTTGATGTGTTTCAGATATTAATTTGGATACAAGGAGATGCTTGTCATCTGACCCAATTGCTGGTTTCCAGGGGACATCAGCAGGAACATATCCTAACTCAGAGCCTTCTGCTGGCCATGCACAGCCATGCAATTCCTGCTGAATCTTTTGAAATGTAAGATGCAGGAGGCCCTATAGGTGCTACCTGCCTGAAACTTCAATCCAAGGATTTTAGGTGAAAAATTCTTAGCTGAACAATGACTGCAGCCAATCAGAAAGTCATTGGTTGGGTACAATAGTGAGCAGTGTAAATTCCCCTCATTCAACCTACAGGGTTGAACACAATCTTGAACTTACTTTACAATAGGGAGGGTTGGGAAGGCAAAAACCACATGATTGAGTCTTGTTTTTTTTTTTTTTTCTTTCCCCAACCACACTAAGGCCCCATGCACACGAGACGCAGATGCAAACTCTGCTGAACGCATGTTTTAAAAAGCAGAAACCTGCGTTTAAAAATGTGCGTTTTGCTGTGTTTTCATGTCGCGTTTAGACGCGTTTGCGTCTATAAGCATTTGTAAAGATAACATCATATAGACCCTCCCCAAGCTCAGAAAGCATATATTATTAACTATTTCTGCCATTTTGTGCGCAGCAGCAGCAGAGAGAGCAGTTGTACACTTGCATTTGCCTCTCTTTCTGTGTTTTTTTTTGGAAATGGATCCCGTATTGAATATATGTCTCTTGATGAAGCAGCAACGTCATCGCAAATTTGCATGAGAGGTCCAGAATCAGAGCTTGGCGATATTGGACCCATCCGTTGATGGCACAGCGAATGTCCGTTGGATATTTCACAAACATGTATACATCAGTGAGTATATATGCTCTATGAACTATCTAAACTAATTATGACATTTTAACCAATTTTTTCTAGTATTTTTTATGGTTTACCATCATATTTCTGAGTTTTCTGGTCAAAAAAAATTGGGTTCCTTTAAAAAGGCTTATAAACGCAAACGCGGCTAAACGCAGGTGCCTGCGTTTAACTGCGTTTTGCGTCTGAAACGTGGAAAAGCAAAGTGTCTGAACGCATTTTTATGCTTCTGGAAAAACGAGGTTAAACGCAACTGCATAAAAACGGGAAAAAACTAGACTGTGTACATGGACACATAGGATAACATTGCATGCGTTCAGGTGCAGTTGAAAAAAGTGTCCAACTGCCTCTGAACGCGCGTTTAACTGCGTCTCGTGTGCATGGGGCCTAAGCTGCAAAGGTAGACACATACCGCTGCAATTTGCATCTGTGGCATAAAGAAAGATGGTGCGTCAGTCAAATCAAAACCCACCTATAACTGTGTGTGTATATACAGTGCTCAGCATTAATGAGTACACCCCTTTTGAAAAGTAAGATTTTAAATCACTCAATGAACACAAGAACAATTTCCAAATTTTTGACAAAACTGAGTTATATAGAAGATTTGTTTAGCTCATTACATGAAAGTAAGGTGAATATAAAAAACTTAGATTACAAAATCTTCAGTTTTACTCAAATAAAAAAAATGAACACACCCCACAAAAAACAAACTACTACATCTAGTATTTTGTATGACCTCCATGATTTGCAAGGACACCACTAAGTCTTCTAGGCATGGAATGAACAAGTTGGCAACATCTTGCAATATCTTTTTACATATTTTTTTTTAAGAACCTCTTTTAGAGCCTGGATGCTGGATGGAGGGTCCCTGCCAGTGTCATTTATACAGTAATCAGTGGCTATTTGTAGCTCTGACCACTGTAAGTGTCAATGGTCCCAAAATAGTGTCAAAAGTGTCCAATCTGTCAGACATAATGTCGCAGTTCTGATAATAAAAAAAAAAAAAAAAAAACGCAGAACGCCGCCATTAGTAGTTAAAAGATTAAATAAAAAGGCCATAAATCTATCCCCTATTTTGTACACGCTATAACTTTTGCCCAAACCAAATGAAAACTCTATTTGTGGGTAAAAAAAAAAAAAAAAGGACGTCAATTTTGTTTAGGTACAACGTCATACGACCATACAATTGTCAGTTAAAGCGACGCAGTGCCGAATCGCAAAAAGTGCTCTGGTCAGGAAGCCTTCAGGGGTTGAAGTGGCTAGAAAATGTTGATTCTGAAAGGAAAGTATTTATGCACAGCACTGTGTGTATGTAATAAATTATATACATTACACAATATATGCATATACACACACATAAAAAACACATGTACTGCTTATATTCTTGTACATACATACATATATATATATATACACATACATATATGTATGTATATGTATATATGTGTGTATATATGTGTGTATATGTGTGTATATGTGTGTATATGTGTGTATATATGTGTATATATGTGTATATATGTGTGTATGTGTGTGTGTGTATGTGTGTATGTGTGTGTATGTGTGTGTATGTATGTGTGTGTATGTGTGTGTGTGTATATGTGTGTGTATATATATATATATATATATATATATATATATATATATATATATATATATATATATATATATATATATATATATATATATATATATACATACATATATATATACACATATACACACACACACACATATATATATATATATATGAATATGAACAAAAATTGAAAAGTAAACCCAAAGTGGATAATTTTATGAACCCATCAACAAACATCTAAGCACTTCACTGATATAATAATGAAGTCAGTTCAGAATATTGAAATTGAATGAATACAGACAGAAAGTCATTCTCCACCAAAGAGTCATTTATTAACATACATTAGATGTGTTGGTGGTCTCATTTCACTTTATATTACACCTATCATAGCACATTACATATTATCTAGCAAGACTGTAGATATGGGCTCCAATCTGCCTGCTGCAAAAAAAGCTAAATCACATACTAAAGTGGAAATTCAAGAAATGCAATCCAAGGAGGTCTGTCCTATTTATTTGCCTTGCAACAAAAGCTGCCAGTCGAGGCTCTGATTTACCATACTGATAATGTCAAAACGTATCTGAGGCTCAGTGCTAGAATGCCTACACCAGAAATGCATTAAGGTGTTATGCTGGTGACATCCCTGTATCTCATTATTAAATAAAGGCAATCACTTGGGAACACAACCATATTTCAGCATATTTACTACTTCACCTTCTAGCAATGATCCAAATTCATTTCAAAATAAATAGAATATTAACTAGACAACAGTTACTGAGGACAGGAAGAGAATTATGCTGCTTTTTCAATACACTTCTCTGCATACGCAACATTTATACTGTCAGTTTAATCCATAAACAAACTCAACCTTACTCTTGAAGAAATTGGCTACTAATTTAAACTCAACACATGCTATAGAACAGAATTTAAAGATAATTAGATCTCTTAATGGAACAAAGGCATTTTTGACTGGCCTGTAAAGAACAGAAGGATGGTCTGTGTCCTGTATTGTACGCCAAGACCGCGTTTCTCCAAAAATCTTCAGTCTGGACCATTGAAAAAGAAGTTTCAGTCTCGAGACTTGGTTCACATTACTGCAGGTTAGAGAAAATGCGCAAAATCATGCATGTTCCCAACAAACTTTAGTAGAATCGCAGGGGTGTCATTAATTCTTAATGGTTTTCAATGCAGCACAGAAAAGAAAAAGGGTTGGGGACTTTCCCTGCGTTTCTGGGGGTAGGGAAGCCCACTGATAATAGACTGCCCTACACGCAGCCCCACATATGTTAACCAAGGGCTCATTTACATGCAAGGTTTGGGGATAGTAAAAGAACACTGTTAAGCCACATTTTTACCACCCCTAACTGCTCCTCTATATGCTGCAGTGGCAACAGCCAGGGATGTACACATGCTATGGTCATGGCTGGAAGTATACCCCAAGGTGATGGGGTTGCGCTGCAACTGCATGCACGGTACTTGGTTGCGGCACAGTGATGCTTTATTTAGGGGGTTAAAAAAAGCATATCTCCTCTTCACCGCCTGTCAAATGATTCTGAAAAGCAATATGAGCAGTCCTTGCCACTAAATGAGCCCTAAAAAGGAATACCTACACAGAGCCTTTTTTAAAAACACAGTACTCTACTCTCACTGGGTACTGCCCTGTCTGATTTAAAAGCCTCTCAACCAGGATGCTGTGGCACCCCGACGACCTCCAGCAGCACCACAGTTGAGGAAGGATACACCATGACATGGAATTTACAGGCAAGTTTAAATTCCTCCTAGCTTATGTCGGTTTTATCCCCACACCCTTTATCCCCTTTTCTATAACCACAATATGGATTCTCAGTTCAGGATCTAAACATAATGCGACTTGTTTGAAGGAATGGTACCCATGTCACTGAATGAAAATCTACATTGACTGCAATCTGACCCTAGTGAAAGTTTCACAGGCTACTAAATGTAGATCCGATGTAGCCAATTAATGTTTTGTGTTCATAATTTACTTGCATTAGGTCTGGATTCTTTATATCCAGTACATTGTGGTCTTGTGTTCATAAGATACTTGTATGTCTAGGGCCGAAACAACGAATCCATCGTTTTTCATAATCGAAATAATCGGCAAGCCGATTAGTTGGCCTGCATACAGAATGCATTATTTGTTTACATATCAGGAAATACAGTGCAGCACACAAAGCTCAGTACTCCATCCATACATTTTAGAAGACACAATGCAGCACACATACAGCTCAGTACATCATCCATACATGTCAGTAAGTGCCTGAGAACTTGTGAATGTGTGAGGAGCAATGCCTCATGGGACATGTAGTCCTGGTCAGGAAGTGAGTGGTTCTAAAAAGGCAGAAGTTTTTTTTAGGTCTAAAAAAAATAGAAAGAGATCGATAGAAATTACATGCATAGAAAATCCACGTGAAGTAATTTAAATGAATCAAATCACATAATAAAAACAGAAAAAAACACGTATATGTGTACAGTGTTCACATAAAATAATCTGCAACTCCAATCCAAAAGTGAAAAAGGATTAGAAAAATAGATGGAGAAATGTTCAAGATGATCCACCACCACTGACGGGAACTTGATAGCCCTTTTCTTGGGGTAAACACCAGAAGAATTAAAAACTCTTACCAGATACACAGGACCTCCTATTAGAAGCGAGGTCAGCAGTGCCTGCAGATATAGCCCTCTGCGGGGTCTAGGATGAGTCTGAAATACCGGTCCCACCGAGATCAAGGAGTCCTCCTCACTCCAGAACGGGGCCTTTCATCCGCTGTGCTCAGAGACACAGTCTCCCAAACGGGAGCGTGGCGGGATCCAGGCATGCTCCTCACTCCAAAAGTGGGGGCTTCCGTCCACTATGCTCAAAAACACAATCTCCCAACCAACGATCTCTTTGCAGCTTGCTATTGGGGCACTCTAAAGGCAGGAGGAGCCAGAAGCGTCGGTGGGGGACCCCAGAAGAGGAGAATCATGGCTGCTCTGTGCAAAACCATTACAGAGCAGGTAAGTATAACATGCTTGTCGTTTAAAAAAAATAATAAAATGTAACCACTTTACGACCAGCACACGACTATGTACGTCCCTTTTTTGAAGAGGGATATCTTGGTAACGGCAGCAGCTGCTGCCACAACCGAGATATCCATCTCTTCAGGCGCCAGTCGTAATTCCGATAATGGTGGTCTCAGCAAAGGATTTGCTGCGAGATCACCGTTGGCAGCGGGAGAGGTGCCCCCACCCCTCCCGCTGCTCTCCTGCTCCCTCTGCCGCTTACCGGAGCCGTCGGTAGCGGCGGAGGCGATCGGGTCCTTCCATGTCCTCAGTATGGAGATGAGTGAGGCTAAGATGGCCCCCCACCCATCTCCATACTATAGCAGGGCGGAAGCGACATCAAAACGTCACTTCGGCCCATACGTCTTAAAAGGCACATTTTTTCAATGTCATTTTTTTTTTAAATGACTTTTTTTTTTTTTTTTTTTTTTTGCATTTAAGTCCAAATATGAGATCTGAGGACCTTTTGACCCCAGATCTCATATTTAAGAGGACCTGTCATGCTTTTTTTCTATTACAAGGGAGGTTTACATTCCTTGTAATAGGAATAAAAGTGAGCCAATTTTTATTTTTTTTTATTTTTTTAAAAACAGTGTAAAAATAAAATCAAGAAAAATAAATACATTTTTTTTTTTTTTTAAAAGCACCCCGTCCCGACGAGCTTGCGTGCAGAAGCGAACGCATATGAAAACTGTGGTCAAACCACACATGTGATGCATCACCACGATCGGTAGAGCAAGAGAAATAATTATAGCCGTAGACCTCCTCTAACACAAAACATGCAACCTGTAGAATTTTTTAAACGTCGCCTATGGAGATTTTTGAGGGTAAAAGTTTGACGCCATTCTACGAGCGGGCGCAATTTTGAAGCGTGACATGTTGGGTATCAATTTACTCGGCGTAAGATTATCTTTTACGATATATAAAAAAATTGGACTAACTTCACTGTTGTCTTATTTTTTTATTCAAAAAAGTGTTTTTTTTTCCAAAAAAAGTGCGCTTGTAAGACTGCTGCGCAAATACGATGTGAAAAAAAAGTATTGCAACGACTGCCGTTTTATTTTTTAGGGTGTTACAAAAAAAAAACAATATATAATGTTTGGGGGTTTTAAGTAATTTTCTAGCAAGAAAACCTGTTTTAAACATGTAAACACCTAAAATCCAAAACGAGGCTGGTCTTAAAGTGGTTAAAAGACTGTGCAGGAAAGAACAGCATCTGAATCCGGTGGAGACGGTGGAGGCTTATAGACTGGAGGTAATATATAGAATTATATTTAAAGTAAACCTTTACCAGTATTGTGCATTATATTTAAAATGATCATATTCATGAAAAAGAAAAAAAAAAAAAAAAAGAAGAAGGTGGTTAGCTTTTAGTACTACTTTAATATAAAAGATGTACATCTCCCTTCCACCCTTCATAAAGCTTTATGTCTGACTCCTAGTTAACCTGTTCCCATCTGCGCTATAGCCGAACGACGGCTACAGTGTGGACTGGCAGTCAATAGACGTCCTCAATGAGACTCGGGTGATCACAGATCTGGCCCCTTACCACGTGATCAGCTGTCAGCCAATGACAGCGTGAGGAGAAAAATAAAAGAAGATCACCGGCTTATGTGTAAGCCCCAAAGAGGAAGAGGCACAGCCGCCTCATCTGTGCCAACCAGTATCGCCTGCCAGTGCCCACACAGTGCATATCAGTGCTCACCAGTGTAAATCAGTGCCAACTATCAATGCCCAGGAGTGTCACCTATCAATGCCTCATCAGTGCTGCCTACCAGTGCCCATCACTGCCACCCATCAGTGCTGCCTCTCAGTGCCCATCAGTGCAGCCTCATCAGTGTACATCAATGAAGGAGAAAAATTGCCTGTTTGCAAAATTTTATAACAAAATATGTAACAGTTTTGTATATTTATTTTTTTCTAAATTTTCGGTCTTTATTTTTTTCAACAAAAAATAAAAAAAATCCAGGAGGTTATCAAATACCACCAAAAAAAGCTCTATTTGTGGGAAAAAAATGATAAAAACGTAATTTGGGTACAGTAACTATAAAGAGGCTCATTTTCTTTTTAAGCCCAGTGATTAAAAAAAAAAAAAAAAAAAAAACACATGCTGCTGCTACTAAACGTCTGGTTCGCACCTATACATTTTTGGTGCTTTTTGCATTAACGCACTACAGTTCATTTAACATCTATGCTTTTTTAGCCGCTGCATATTTGGAAAAGGTTAGGGACTTCTTTCAATGCAAATCGTTGCTTTTTTTGCTTGTTTGGTTCAATAGACTTCAATGGAGAAGCCGCCGAAAATCACGTAGTGCTTTTTTGCCGCAATGTGCAGCAAAATTGCGTGTGCAAAAACAAACAGCAGAAATGGATCAAAAGCAAACTGCATAGGTGTGAAAAGAGCCCCTATGCTGGCCGTACACGTATCGATTTTCGGACAAGAATATTTATACGAATAATCTTTGTACATTCGCTGAATGGAAGAATGTCGTTTGAAAATTTCACTTGCTTTCAACATGCAGTTTTTAATGAATGTAAATTTCCAAATTTCGTTCGAATTTTCCTGTCACTGTGGTTGAAAATGAACGTCAATTTATCCCCACTAACGATTAGAAAATCGAATGAACGTTCTTAAAATGTATTTTTTGAAGGAAGACATGGTTTTCATATGGCCAACATAAGTGATAGCAGCCGCAGGTAGCTTTTATCAAGCCACCTACCTATGACAAGGGAGTCTGTCATACATAATATATTACAGTTCTGGCTGAAAATCCGTAAAACACTCTTTAAAAAATTTTTTTTTTCTTTAAATGACTAAGAAAAATATCTTTACTCCAATATGGTCTCACTCCTCCTGCTCCAACCTGTTACTCAGTATCAGCTATCAAGTAGGCAGCCTCCCAGGTGAGAAATTTCCTCTTAAGATATGGTTCCAAATCATGCAAATATAAATCAAGGATACATAGTGCTCTCTGTTTCACTATTTAAAATGCCCCATTAAAATCACACTTCCAGGAACAAAAGCTTGCATAGCACGGTACAAAAAGCTTGCATAGCATGGTACAAAAATACTGAGAAAGCCCAATCAGAGGGTGATACGCGTGTAGAGGGGAGGAGCAGAGCTCATGACATCACACAGCCATAGTGATGAGCGGACGTTTATTGTACTGTGCTATGCAAGCTTTTATTGTTATTCCTGTAAATGTGATTTTATTGGGGCATTTTAAATAAATAGTGAAAAAAGAGGAAATATCTCACCTGGGAGGCCGCCTTCTCGATAGCTGATACTGAGTAACAAGTTGGAGCAGGAGGAGTGAGACCATATTGGAGAGAGAGTAAAGATATTTGAGTCTTTCTGGCTCATGGTTGAGGTGAGGAAGTATAACGGCTGGTGATGGTGTGCACAATTTAGCATTGTCTACAGAGAACGGAAAGAGCACAGTAGTGTACGATTTATTAGAGTTTACAACAATCAAGAAATCACAGAAGGGGTTCAGCATTTTTTTTACATATATGAACTTTAATTTTGACTACATTTTGCACTGTATTGATATAAATTTTTACATACATTTGATTTTTTTCATGAGAGCAGCGCTGCACTGTTTATAATTAAAACTCATGAAATATGCCAAAAAAATAATTGCTCTTTCACTCCTGTTTAGATCATTTCAAATAAGACTAAAGCAGTGACCTTGAAATTTTTGGAAATTGTAGGTTGTTCTTTAATTCTGATCTCCAGTGTACGTTTACACACTGATACTGACTAGTGTTCCAATGTTTCTCTTCTCCCTCAGTTGCTCTCCCTCACTCAATATGACTAGTGCTGACAGAGAGAGGCAAGGAAAGGGGCACTCAAGGGTGCTCTGCAGGTGCCAGACTTCCTCCTTAACCAATGACATCATTAGTTAGGACACCAGAGGCTGGTCCACACAGTGCCCAAAGTTGTAATTATGCACAATAAAAACCTGTGGCTTTGTGTTACAAGGCAAGCTTGATCCACCCTCTGGCTTCTATACAAATCTTCTGCAATTTGTAGGCATTTTGCTAAGGAACCCCTGAAGAAGGCACCCTGGCTAAAAAAGGCTGCTATAAAAAAGAAAAGGGCATTTTAAAAATATAAAAATTAAGGAACACTTTAAGTGTTACAAAGAATATACAAAAATATGTAAAAATTGCAGTTTTACACACAAGATGTACAATATAAAATATCAGCTAGGTCAAGTGTTATCTCTAGTACGTGTAGTTTTGGATGGAGTAGGAAAGGGTTAGAATTCTTTTGAACCATATCCTGCACCAGTTCAAAACTAAAAAAAAATTGGACTAGAAATACAAGATTTACTACATATAGAATTTTCAGTTCTAAGGCTGAAAGTAGAAAATGCTGCCTTAATAAAGTATATATTTAAATCTGAACTGGTAACTTTTATTGCCATCTTAAAGTACACCAGTATGTTGTAGACAGCAGTCATCTACATAAGATTACATTTCTATGAGGTGGTGTAAAAGCTTCAGTCCTCTTGGCTTCTCATATACATCTCAGGAAGCAGCCATATTATAGTTATAAATGGAAGACCTTCATGGAACATTAGCTGCCATCAAAATAGATATGCAGAGACTTTTTTCCCTTTAAGTAGCAGCACATCAGCAAGGCAATCTTTGGGTCATAAAAAAAAACTCTCAGTAGCAATCACTGGCTTACATTACTGTCACCCTTAGGAGAGAACCAGTGGCAATCTAATCCGAGTCTACACATCTTTACTCTCAAATTGTTATAATAGGGCAAATGAACATATCGGGAATGATATGCCTTTTATTGCTTGTGATTTCTCCCCATCATACCAAAAGTGTTACGTTACAAGGCCCTGTTATTTCTGGCCTGAAATCAGTGCCGACTAAATGAAATCATGGTCCAATTACAAAAGGTCCTTCAAGAATTCCAGGGGAGAAAAAAAATGGTTTATCAAAGGAAATGTATGGTCTGAGCATCCACTTTCATTTTATAACTTGTGCATTGTAATGGTAGGTATATTTGACAAGTTTATTTTCATGCTACGAGTGCTGCCTGTCTGCTGGTCACTTAAAAGATACAAGTCAGATTTTAGGCATCCTTCGCAAAAAAAAAAAAAAAGTAATAAAAAAAAAAAAGAAGATCAAGAAACTCCCAAAAAGGGTTAATCATGCCTACAGGGTTTCAGACCCTGATATTTTCTCATTAGAACCCTGCAAGCGTTTCAGCTGATTGATAAATGAAAAACATTATGTTCCCTCAGATTCACTCTGCACACACAAAAAAAAAAAAGAAGACAGCTTTGTCTTATAAGCAGAAACAGGTAGGACAAGTGGTCATCTTTGCAATGTACCTTGATTACCCAGAGGGGATTATATTTTTCCCAACAACAGTGTAGTTAACCTTTAAATGTACTTGTGGGGCTGCTGGTTTCAGTTGAAGCTGCTGTTGCATTCCACAGGCCAATTCGAATAGCATCTGTTGCTGAACAGAACACCGATCAGCCGAGTAGTGACGGATCCTTTGGAAGGAAACCAGTTGGCCATTGAATGTAGTCCTTTGCCCTTAAAAACATCCCTGTCAATGGACAAGTCAATGGCTACCTGAGAACTGGCTTAATCTCTCAGCTAGCTTCAGCTCAGGATGGTTTTTAGTTACGTATGGATAGTAATACCCATTTCCCTGCCCTCCTACCCAACTTTGCTTCCTTGCTGTCAAGTTCAAATTTATGGGGGTAATGTCACAAACTTTGTGGATGGAGATCTGCAATTTGGTTGGTCTAAGACTATTCTGCTTGGGTTCTTGTTGGTGGTGGGTGGTTACGAGGGGCAAAATCCCACGCAAGCAAAAGCAGTAGACACACTAATGCTCAAGAGGTAGGGCTGTGCTGGAATGAGAAATTAAAGGTGGAAATATAGTAATATTGTACACAAGGTCCATGCTTCGCTTTTAAGAAAAAAGGAAAAA
Organism: Lithobates sylvaticus; assembly: GCA_028564925.1. NCBI lineage: Eukaryota > Metazoa > Chordata > Amphibia > Anura > Ranidae > Lithobates > Lithobates sylvaticus. The sequence continues at coordinate 316,304,137 of CM053029.1, read as the reverse complement.
ATAAAATAAAATCTTAGTTACTATAGCTACTACCAGTGTTTTGCCGTCGCCTCACACTATACTGCTGGCCTCGTAGAAAAACAGAAGCAATCGGCTCGATTAATATCTATGTAGGTGTAAAGTGGGGTTAGTGCAAGTGCAGAATACGAAATTCACCAGCACTCAACGCTGGTAGCAAACAAAAAAAAAAAAAAAAAAAAAGACCCTTTTCTAATAAATAAAATTTAAGACAGGACATACATCTTACATACATTTGCAGATCCATATTGAAACCACAAATCTGGCCAAGAGGCTCAGGTTTACTCCATCAGTCACCGATTTGGCTGGAGTCTGAACTTTATCACGCCTTTGCTTTAGGATTTAATACTCGGGCCATTTTGTCACCTGCCTGCCAGCTACGGTGGGGTATACCCAAGGGCAGCCAATTTTTAAACACACTTTTTGTAGGGTGCAAGGGAAAAGACGTCTGCATGGTTGACACAGCAACGCAGATATTTCCAAAATTAGGCACAAAGCATTTCCATAAACAAAACCAGAACTACAAACCTTTAGGAGTAATGAAGCATACACCAAACCAGATCAATGATGGAAAACAAGGATGCAGTGTCTCAAAATTACCAGCTGGCATCACACAGTTTAACAAACTATATATACAGGTGGTCCCCTAGTTACAAACATCCAACTTACAAACGACTCCTACTTACAAACGGAGGGAGACAACAGGAAGGGAGAGGAAATCTACCCCTAGGAAGGGAAATTTACTCCTGTAAGAGTTATTATGGGAAAAAGGTACCTCCACTGATGCTTTTTTTTTATCAAGGCTTGTTTCCACAACAACCCAAAACTTTTGAAATCCAATTGTCATTGGGACAGGAAGTGAGGTAAAATCTTCTGAACAGGGGCACAGACAGCAAAACAAACATTACAGGGGTGTTAACCTTTCCCTATGCTATCCAAAAAGCTTAAAAATATATTTTTTTCTGGCTGGAACTACACTTAAAAGATCTACCTGTTCCGACTTACAGATTCAACTTAAGAACAAACCTACAGACCCCATCATGTTTGTAACCCGAGGACCCCCTGTACTTGTATAAAAACTTGCCAGTCTCTGTACTATTGTAGATTACCATATAGATGCCTCTACCATTTATTGCTGAATTTTGAAATTGTAATTGTATTTTCTGAACAGACTGATGTCACATCTCATTAGCAGTTTACTGCTGTACAGTGCACTGAAGAATGAGGTCTTTAGTGATTCAACCCATTACTATAAAAGATTATTTTTTTTTTTTAAACAATCCCTATTGAATTACAATCTACTGTCAGAGGACACCAGTCTTATCATCAAAATGCAGTGTTCCCTTTGAATACTAACATCACGAAGTGACAAAATAATTTGGGAAGAGGCTTCCTGGAGTGAAGCTTTGGGTATACTGCCTACCTTAAAGGAGAAGTACAGCCAAAGTTTGTTTGGCTGTACTTCTCCTGTGGATCACAGGAGTACAGTTTGTTCTGCACTCCTGTGACAAATTTTCAGCAAACAGGCTGAAGTCCGCTGTCGACACAGAGGCGGTCCACGCTCAGGCAAGATCACGACAATGGAGTCAGGATCTGCCCACATGCCTGGACAGGCACCCAGCTCAGCCTCTCAGCGATCTGCTGAGAGCCCGAGCCAGACGCTCCCACCCCCTCCACAGCCCAGCGAGTTCAGAGGGGCAGAGAGCTGCTGACTGGCAGTCAGCAGCTCTCTGCTTGGGGAGCTGTGAGAACCGAGTGATCTGTGGTGTTAGATCACTTGGTTCTCAGTCTTAGAGGGTCCAGGGGAAATATGCATCGGAGGGGAGTATGATTATTTAAAAAAAGCCATACTTCTCTTTTAAGGATAAAAGAAATATACATTTTCCTTTTTCTTATTGCCTGTTATCCTCAGACTAATGATAAGCATGCCATTACCAGTTTAGGCCCGTAGAAGGAGCCAAATGCTCTGAGCGCCTAGCCTTTTCCTTTCACTCGTCAGCAATCTCCCTTCTCCAACACTGACGTCATAGCCGCAGGAAGAGCCATGCAGCCAGAGTGTGACTTCCTAACTCCTCCAGGCTCCAGACATTGCCTCCCTTTTCCCCACACTGAGTGGTTGGAAAACATCCATTACACCGATGACTGACATGCACCATGGTGGCTGCCTGGATTACAGCCTGGAGATCTATTTACAGAAGAGCCTATTTTTATAATTTATTCTGTAATCGTTCTTAATCCTGCCTATGTATTAAACCTTTGGGATACTACAATTAGTTGGCGCATCCTTCTCTCTTTTGCATACTTTTAGCCAGGTTTCTCCTGAGCAATTTCTGCTTTCCTGGAAAACCTGAAGAATCTGTAAAAGGAGGATATTCTTACACTGATCACCAGAGTAAGGGGGTACTTCTCCTATGACCATGAATGTAAAGGAGTACCCTTTCATACCAACGGTCTGAGATGGTTCTACACCTTCGAGTCCAGCCGTGTTTGATTATACTGATTGGACTTGATTAGGAAAGCCAAACACCTGTCTATACAAGACCTTGCAGCTCACAGTGCATGTCAGAGCAATGAGAATCATGGAGGTCAAAAGGAACTACCTGAAGAGCTCAGAGACAGAATTGTGGCAAGGCACAGATCTGGCCAAAAAATTCTGCTGCACTTAAGGTTCCCAAGAGCACAGTGGCCTCCATAATCCTTAAATGAAAGACGTTTGGGAAGACCAGAACCCTTCCTAGAGCTGGCTGTCCGGCCAAACTGAGCTATAGGGGGGGAAAGGGCCTTGGTGAGAGAAAAAAAAAAAAAATGAAACAACCACCATTTAATCTGTAGGGCATTTGCTTTAAAAAAAATATATAATGTTTGGGGGTTCAAAGTAATTTTCTTGCAAAAAATAAAAAAATGTTTTTACGTAAAAAAAAGCGTCAGAAAGGGCTTTGTCTTCAAGTGGTTAGAAGAGTGGGTAATGTGAGACATAAGCTTCTAAATGTTGTGCATAAAATGCCAGGACAGTTCAAACCCCCCCCCAAATGACCCCTATTTTGAAAAGTAAACACCCCAAGCTATTTGCTGAGAGGCATGTCGAGTCCATGAAATATTATATATTTTGACACAAGTTGCAGGAAAAAAGACAAATTTTTTTTATTTTTTATTTGCACAAAGTGGTCACTAAATGATATATTGCTCAAAACATGCCATGGGTATACGTGAAATTGCACCCCAAAATACAGTCTGTTGCTTCTTCTGAGTACGGGGATACCACATGTGTGAGACTTTTTGGGAGCCTAGCTGCGTATGGGACCCCAAAAACCAAGCACCGCCTTCAGGCTTTCTAAGGGTGTAATTTTTGATTTCACTCCTCACTGCCCATCACAGTTTTAAGAGGCCATGGAATGCCCAGATGGCACAAAACCCCCCCAAATGACCCAATTTTGGAAAGTAGACACTCCAAGCTATTTGCTGAGAGGTATGGCGAGTATTTTGCAGACCTCCCTTTTAGTCACAAAGTTTTGCTAAAAAAAAAAATTTTGGCCATTTTATGGCCTTCAAAACTGATAGGTAGTGAGGAGTGAAATCAAAAATGTACGCCCTTAGAAATCCCGAAGGTGGTGCTTGGTTTTCGGGGCTCCCAAAAAGTCCCACGCATGTGGTATCCCCCGTACTCAGGGGAAGCAGCAGCAGAATGTATTTTGGGGTGTAATTCCACATATAACCATGGCATGTGAGCAATATATCATTTAGTGACAACTTTTTGTAAAAAAAAAAATAAAAAAAAAAATAAATAAATAAAAATAATATATGTATATGTATATATAATTTATCATTATTCCAAAAAATAAAAAAAATAAAATAGTCAATGGGCTCAATATGCCTCTCAGCTATTTCCTTGGGGTGCCTACTTTCCAAAATGGGGTGATTTGGGGGGGGGGGGGGGTTGTACTGCCCTGCCATTTTAGCATCTCAAGAAATTAGATAGGCAGTCAAAAACTAAAAGCTGTGTAAATTCCAGAGAATGTACCCTAGTTCATAGACGCTATAACTTTTGCGCAAACCAATATATATATATGCCTATTGACATTTTTTTTTTTTACCAAAGACGTGGTTGAATACATTTTGACCTAAATGTATGACTAAAATTGAGTTTATTGGATTTTTCTTATAGCAAAATTTAGAATATATCTTTTTTTTAAAATTTTCAGTCTTTTTCCATTTAGATCGCAAAAAATAAAATAAAATTGCAGAGGCAATCAAATAGCATTCTATTTGTTGGAAAAAAAAAGAAGGACACAAATTTAGTTTGGCTACAACATTGCGTGACCGCGCAATTACCAGTTAAAGCAGCAAAGTGTCAAATTGTAAACAGTCCTCTGGTCTTTAGGCAGCCAAATGGTCCAGGGCTTAAGTGGTTAAGGGTTTTTCTGTGTTGAGAATTGGGAACAGCGGGATTAGAGTGTTTCTCTTTCCTGGCAAGACTCACTAGCAGGGGCGTAACTAGAAATCACAGGGCCCCCCCCACACAAAAAAAAAAAAATCAACTAATGCCAGACACCCCCCCAAGTACAGACACCCCACAGCATTACAGACCCCACCTCAGTGCAGACATGCCCCTCAGTGCAGGACCCCCCCTAGCAGTACAGACACCCCCCAGTGCACACCACCCCCCTCAGTACAGACACCCTCCCAGTGCAGGACCCCCCAGCATTGCAGACCCACCCCCCTCAGTGCAGACCCCCCTCAGTAGTACAGAACCCCCCCCCCCCCCCCCAGTGCAGACACCCCCCCCCCATCAGTACAGACACCCCCCCCCCCAAGTGCAGACCCCCCATCCAAGTCCAGACCCCCATCAGTACAGACACCCCCCGACCTCAGTGCAGACCCCCATCAGTACAGACACCCCAACCTCAGTGCAGTACCCCATCAGTACAGACACCCCCATTACAGACCCCCCATCCAAGTGCAGATGCCCCCCACCTCAGTGCAGACCACCTTAGTACAGACACCCACCCCCATTACAGACCACCCATCAGTACAGACGCCCCCACCTCAGTGCAGACCCCACCTCAGTGCAGACACCCCCCCACCCAAGTGCAGACCCCCATCAGTACAGACACCCCCCGACCTCAGTGCAGACCCCCATCAGTACAGACACCCCAACCTCAGTGCAGTCCCCCATCAGTACAGACACCACCCATTACAGACCCCCCCAAGTGCAGACCCCCATCAGTACAGACCCCCATTACAGACCCCCATCAGTACAGACGCCCCCACCTCAGTGCAGACCCCCCATCAGTACAGACACCCCCCCACCTCAGTGCAGGCCCCCCTCAGTACAGACCCCCCACCTCAGTACAGACCCCCTTAGTACAGACACCCCCACCTGAGTGCAGACCCCCATCAGTAGACCCCCCCAGCAATGCAGACACCCCCAGACAACCCCCCCCCAAGTGCAGACCCCCTTAGTACAGACACCCCTCACCTCAGTGCAGACCCCCATCAGTAGACACCCCCCAGCAATGCAGACACCCCCTTAGTACAGACACCCCCACCCATTACAGACCCCCCTCAGTGCAGACACCCCCGCATTACAGACCCCCCCGGGTAGTGCAAACCGCCCCCCCCGGGATTGTGCAGACCCCACAGCACAATCCCCCCTCCCCCCCTTTACATACCTCAGAACAGTGGCGTGTGTCCCTCGCGGCTCGAGCGCAGGCTCCTCCTCCCCTCTGGATGTAAACGGAGGGGAGGTGGCTTCGGTCCGCGCCAGTGTGTCCCTCCTGCGCTCCAGTCCAGAATAGAAGGCACAGTGAGCGGCGTTAGTGGTGCGGCTGCCGCTACCCACGGGTGTCACCCCTGCTAGCGGGTGTCACCCGGCGCGGCCCGCACCCACCTAGCAACGCCGCTCACCGGGCCCTTGATTGGCAGCGGGCACCATAGTGACCGCATGTGTCGCTATGGCGGTAGTTCCGCCACTGCGAGTCACTAGCTGCAACAGGCACATACAGCAGGAAAACGGAAAAGGAAGTATTAGTGCTCTGCTAAGATAGCATTATTAACTTATGAAGTATTGCTGAATTGGGTTAATCTCAAAAAGGCCTGTTCTTTCAAATAAAGATGTCAATGGATTTGATGGATGTTTTGTAATTTCATACAAGTGAAAAATATCCAAAATGTGAAGCTCTAATTTATTGCAGTAACCAAAAATGGGTTGATCCAAACTGTATGGGATGTACCCAGATACCAATATCTGTACTGTATGGTGATCTAAAATTTAATATACATCTCTTATGAATAGTACCCCATTTGCCGGCGTATAAGATGACCTTTTACATGTAAAAAAAATGGCCAAAAAGCAGGGGTCATCTTATACGCCGGGTTAGCCCCTCGGATGACTGCTGGGTGTTCGGCTACATACAGTATATACCGCTGAGCCAATCCCGGTGAGCGATGTATTCAAATGAATACAGAGCCTGAGCGATGAGTGATGTATTCAAATGAATACAGAGCCTGCTCGAATTGGAGTAACAACCTGTGCCAATCAGAACAGGCTACTCTGTAGACTGTTCAGATTGGCTTTGAGAGTCAGAGAGGCGCGGGCTGATGTTACAGCCTCTGCCAATCCAAGCAGGCTTTGTATTCATTAATAGAATACATTGCTCGCCGTGATTGGCTCCAGCAAAAGCAGGAAGGAAGAAAGAAATATGAAGCCTCGGAAGCCGGGTCGTCGTATACGGCAAGTACATTTTTAAAAGTTTTTGTCCTGTAAGATTAGGGGGTCGTCTTATATGCCGGGTCGCCTTATACACCGGCAAATACGGTATATGTCCGGCATTTTTAATATTTTTGTATAAATAAAAATACATTGATTTTATCTTTGACATGTAGCAATTGATTTTTGGGCACATTTAAAATCCCCGCTTCCCAGCATTCCCCCCCTCCCACTTTGTGGGGAGATATGGGACATACCCTTCTCTCCCAAAAACGGATGCACAAACCGCTCAATGTTGTCTTATGATGTATAACACTGGGAGATCCTCAATCAGCTCGCCATTGCTTTGGAACCCTCAAAATAGAATTGACCCCTTACATCATTAAGGGGAACATTTATTATGAAATTATATTTAAGGCCTTAACCTATGAATTATGTCTGCATCACTGGCTTATCTTCTCTTCTGTCCCTAACTCCAGTATTGAGGTGAAAGTCACCATTAGGCATCATTTCATTTTCCCATCAGAGACTTCCCAAACAGTTCTTAGCCTGGATGGACTACAAATAAAAAGTAAAAAAAAAAAACTGTTTACAGTTGCAGGGTATACCACTATACACAAGCGGTTATGGCATTTTAGGCAATAATTGGACATACAATGTCACAACAAGCATTGCAAACACCATCAGGCTCAATGCTTCTGGAACTCCATCTCTGACCTTGATTCAAGAATGCTCATTTCCTTCCCGCTCATTGCACTAATGGAAGCATAATCAGAATGAGTACAGGATATTAGCTACATGAACCTTTAATGCACACACATTTAGTAATTTTATGTGAGAAATTTGAGTTTATACCAATAAGCTGTTTATGAAGGGTTTACTACTCTCAGCTTTCCCACAATCCCTACCTTGTGCATAAATGATCAGATGTCTCTCAGTAATGGGATTTTGTAGTGTTCAATCCTGCACTGAGCCCAGAGGAAAAAAAAAAAAAAAGAAAAAAAATAATGTTTAGCGGATATGAATGACTGAGATCTGATAAGCAAGACACAAACCAAATGATATAAACTCGTTCCTCATACTGTTTCAGTGACACAGGAGTATGTATTTTGGCTGTAGGAAAATGTTACTACATCATTTACAAGAAGGTAGCATTTTGATCAATCCAACATTTTTTTCAGTAAAATGATGAGCGGCAACAAACCCAGAATTTTTCAAACATGGTTCCATCACACTGCCAAAATGTTGTGCTTTCCATATAGCTGTAGTTCCTTCTAATTGTCCCAAGTCAGATTTTTTTATTATATTTTTTTTTAATGAAAAGACCATCCGATAAAAGTTAAAAGAGGCAGTGTACAGGAATTATGAGAGTGGAAGTATCCGCGCTTAGGAATTTGGAACTGCTGCCCCCCTAGGGAACTACACCTAAATGTAGCAGGGATGAATTAAAATAAAAAGAAGGGGTGTTGGCGCTGTTCAAACAAGGATATATATAGATATATATATATATATCTATAAGTGGTATTGCCTAAAAACGTCAGTAAATATAAAATCGTGAATAAAAGTTTAGTGGAGTAAAATACGTAAGTGAAAATGCTGTGAAATACGATAAAAAGCACACTGGTTGGGGAGTGTCTAAAACAAACCAAAAAATATACAGTGATCATGAGTAGTGACAAGTAATTATAAAATAGTATCTGTTAAAAAGATAAAAAATTTATATAGAATACCTGCAATCTCACTTTGAGCCTCTCAATAATACCATTGCTATAAATATCTGCATATGTATGCACGTGCACTGTTTTTTAATATTATCTTTTTAACAGATACTATTTTATAATTACTTGTCACTACTCACGATCACTGTATATTTTGGTTTGTTTTAGACACTCCCCAACCAGTGTGCTTTTTATCGTATTTCACAGCATTTTCACTTACGTATTTTACTCCACTGAACTTTTATTCACGATTTTATATTTACTGACGTTTTTAGGCAATACCTAAGGGGAACATTAGCGTATACACCCCCCCCCCCCCCCCCAACAGGATTATTTGGTTGTTTATGCCGCTCCAGCCTTGTTCTCTGAAGCCATTTGATTAGAAAACAACATGTCGTATTTGTTTTGCATTGCTACTGACGTTGGTGAACAGGAATAGGTACATTCCCAGTATGTTTAGAAACAGACATATGGTTGAAGCTCTTAAAACCATCAAATCCTATTTACACTAAGTCTCTAATCTAGTTAATAAAATGATGCAAGCGACATGTGACAGTGCATAACTTCACTGAGAGACTTGTACATTTTTGGTGTGTTTTTTTTTCTCCTCTTTGCTGTAGGCTTGTTTTTTACCCTCTTGGCACCTAAAAGCATTTAATACAACACCTACAGGGTATTTAATACAATGGACATGTTATTTACAGCAGTACTATTATTCATAGGTACACATCTCAAATAAAAACTGAAAAAGAATACTAGTCAAATGACCCCATTTAACAGGGCAAAGAGGTGCCTACTGCGTGCTGCTTATTTGGCTGCTACGAGGCATTGTAATTGTAATCTCCTGATTTAGCTGCCTGAAAATAATACACATTGAAACTTAATTTGTTGCAATTGCTTTACTGCACTTTGCACATACAGTATCTGTTCTTTTCACTGCTGCATGAAATAAATGCTTTTTAGATTTGTTAGTAAAATTGGAGAAATTAGGGTACCGTGGAACTATGAGGAAAAAAAAAAAAAAAAGTTAATACTTGGGGATCCTCTCAAGGGCTGTCCTGGAAGACGACTGGGGAAAACCGGAGACTTACCGGAAACGCCTTATCCAGTATTCTTCCAGGACAGCCCTTGCAAGATGGAGTCCCTCCCATCGCCACAGAAAACACATTGCCACAGTTCAAAAAACGGTCCCTCAGGTCCCCCGTCAGTCATTTACCAAGAACCGAAGGATGGAACTGAAAAACATAACCATAACAGATAATAACATTAATTCACCAACATAATTCAAGGGTGGGATCGTGCTGTCCTGGAAATAGAGTTACCTGTAAGTCTCTGGTTTTCCCCAGTCGTCTTCCAGGACAGCCCTTGAGAGGATCCCCAAGTACTCACCAGATCGGGGGGGAGGGGGACCACAGCTTGGAGGACTTACCTCCCAAAAGCCGGATCCTGACTGGACATGAAGTTTAGTGGATAATGCCTTGTAAAAGGTGGAGAAGCTTGACCACGTGGCTGCTTTACATGTTTGCTCTGGGGTGGCACCAGCTCTTTCTGCCCAGGATGCAGAGAGTGCTCTTGTGGAGTGGGCTTTAACACCCCCAGGAGGATCTCCATTTAATGTTCTATAACCTTCTGCAATAGCTAGCCTGATCCACCTAGCTATAGTGACCTTAGAAGCTTTTTGTCTCTTATGTTGTCCAGAAAAAAAAAAAAAAAAAGAAAACGTGAATCTGCAATTCTAAATGGTTTGGTTGCCTCTAGGTACTCTAGGTTATGAAATTTAGATGCCACCTTTGGCAAGAACCCAGGGTCTGTCTTTATGACGGTCTTCAAAATTCTGAAGGAAGGGCTCTCTAATGAAAATAGCTTGAATCTCACTGACCCTATGGGCTGAAGAGGAGCACTGTTTTAAATGTAATCAGTCTTAGAGAGGCCTCTGAGATGGGTTCAAACGGTGTCCCCAAAAAAGCCCAGACGATGATCGATGCATCCCAGCTTGGAGTTGTTAACTTGCTAACCAACATGATTAATCTGACCGGTTTGTGTCTAGTGATTGCCTTACAGAACCGAACGATAAGGGGATCTACCGGTAATCATTTCTCTAGGTACTTAAGGTAGCCATCTGAACTTTAATAGTACTAGGAGTAAACCCCCGGTCTATCCCTTCTTGGAGAAGCTGTAGGATATTGGTTGTATCCTTGTTTACCTCACCCCAGCCATCCAACCAGATGTTAAACTTCCTCCAAACTTTTCTAGAAATAGCTCGGGTGACCAGTTTCCGCTCTGTAGTAAGGTCTAGACCACTTTCTTTTAGGCCTTAGCTCCTCAAATTTTCTTCCTCAGTAACCATGCTGAAAGCTTCAGCATAGCTGCTTGGGGATGTAAGAGAGGTCCCTGTGAAAGGAGATCTTGTCTGCAGGGAAGCCTCAGAGGAGGCTGGTCTGTCAACTTAAACAAAGTTGTGAACCATGGCCTCTTGGGTCAAAATGGTGCCACTAGTATTAAACAAGTTTCTTCTGCTAGAAACTTTGCTAGAACTCTGGGGATGAGGTGAAGCGGTGGAAACGCATAGGCCAAGTTGAAGGTCCAGGGGGTCTGTAAGGCATCTACCGCCAAGGGTTGATCTCCTGGGCATAGCAAGCAGAAACTGGGAACTTTTGCATTCTCTTTGTTTGCAAATAGGTCCACTTCTGGTTTCCCCCAGTGAGCTGCTATGTGGTTGAAAACTCCCGGGTGCAGAGACCACTCTTGATTCAAAACTAGTTGTAGAAGTCTGCAGTGCTGTTCCGCTCCCCCTTCAGGTGTATTGCAGAGATGGATTCTAGATTGTATTCTGCCCACTGAAATATGTGCTTGGCTACCAACATTAGCCGAGGACTTCTGGTGCCTCCCTGCTTGTTTATATAAGCTACTGCCGTCATATTGTCTGAGCGGACTTGTAGCTGGTGACCTTATATTGTGTCCCAAAACGCTAGTAGGGCTCTGACGATAGCTGCTAGTTCCTTCCAATTAGAAGAGAATTGTTTCTCCTCTGGCGTCCATCTGCCCTGGGCCCAGCATGAGTTGAGATTGGCTCCCCAAACCCAACTGCTCGCATCCGTGTGGATGTGATAGGCAAGACCCAGAGTACCCCTTTGTTTAAATTTTTTTGTGTCATTCCACCACCAGAGGGAACGTTTTACTTTGGTGGGGATCGATACACATTCTTACAGATCTTTGTCCTTTAACTGTTTGTTCCAACAAAAACCTCTGAAGGTCTCTTTGGTGGAACCTGGCCCATTGTACGGCCAGAATGCTGTCATAAGTACTGACACTGACATCACTTCCTTCACTGTACATTTGGCACTGGTACGAAGAAAAAAGACATCCTTTGCTTCAGAGTCAATAACTTTTCTTCGGGCAAGACTATCCTGTGATCTACAGACAGGATCTTGTAGCCCAAATACAGAATATTGTTTTGGACTTTTCCAAACTGATTACCCCCCTCAATTGACTCAGGCCGAGTTGCGTTAACTCTAAGTCCTGACAAAGTTGTTTCTCCGAGTGGGCCATGAGGAGCAAATCGTCTAGATATGGAATGATCAAGACCGACTGAAGTCTCAATGGAACTAGTGCTTCTCCGAGAACCTTGGAAAAAATTCTCAGAGAGGACGACAGTCCGAAGGGAAGCTTTGCACTGAAAGTGATAAACTTTGGTGTCTATCTGAAATCGCCATACAAATAAATTTCGGGCATTCCTTCCTTATTGGGATATGCAGATAAGCATCCCTTAAATCCAGGGTAGCCATAAACACCTTTTTGGAGAAGATTACTTATTGAGTAAATAGACTCCATCAGAAATCTTTTGCATCAGATGGAGAGGTTCAGGGGTCGGAGGCTCATGATTAATCTGAACTTCGACGGGTTTTTTTTTTTTTAACAACAACAACCACCACCACCACCACCACCACCACCACCACCACCACCAACAACAGTAAATTGGTTCAGTTCCTGAATAGGGACTGGTGTCAATACCTTTTCATCCACCATCTTCCCTATTATTAATGGTAATGCCCTGGCCTTTTCGGAGTGTCTTGGAAGTTTTGTCACTAGAAATTTTGTGTGGGTCGCTGTGGAATTCCAGCACATAACCTCTTTTTATTATGTTTAAAACAAACTCGTTTGAGGTCATCTTTTCCCACTGCGGGAGAAAATGTTTTAGTCTTCCTCCCACAGGGACCCTGATGTCACTGGGGTTTGGGGTTCTGAATTGGGCGGTCAAAAAGTATCCCCCTTTTTCCTTTCCCTTTTTGCCCTGTGCAACCACCACTACTGCATATTCCCGGGACAGTGAAGTATCCACCACCATGGAGTATACTAGTCCCAGCCCTACAACTACCAACATGTAAAAACCACAGTACAGGGCTTGCCCAGCAGCCTACCTGTGTTTGGCTGGTGCCTGCATCTGCCTGAGTGTCCGAGGGATTCGCCTCCATGGTCCCCCCTTCCTGCTCTGGATCCCGCCGCTAGTCCGGTATTGCTGGACGCTGGTCGGGATTAGTAGGCCCAGCCTGGGCTTTTCCCCTCATCCTTGCGCTCTGAAGACACAGAACCGAAAGTCTCGGCGCACAGGGATGATGTGGTTCCACCGGAAATTACGCAAACGGCGTCTCCGGCCGCCACCGCCATCGCAGCAAGGAGCTGAGATGGATGAATCCACCTGCACAGCTCTTGGGGGGAACCTGCGTCACCCTGCCACTGGCACACCTTGGCACTGGAAGGAGGGGGTCTGCTCCTGTTGTGCTGGACGGTACCCGAGCTCAAAGAAAAAAAACAGTAATGCCGCGTACACATGATCGGACATGCCAACAAAATCCCATGTTTTTTTTCCGACAGATGTTGCCTCAAACTTGTCTTGCATACAGACGTTCGCACAAAGTTTGTCAGAAATTCCGAACTTCAAGAACGCGGTGAAAAAAATGAAGAAGTTCAATAGCCAGTGCTGCTCTTCTGCTTGCTTCTGAGCATGCGTGGCACTTTGTGCGTCAGAATTGTTTACACACGATCGAAAATTACCGCAAACTGATTTTGTCGGAAAATTTGAGAACCAGATCTCAAATTTTGTGCGACGGAAAATTGATGGAAACTGTCCAATGGAGCCCACACAAGGTCGGAATTTCCGACAACAAGCTCCGATCGCACATTTGCCGTTGGAAATTCCGACCGTGTGTACGCAGCATAAGACTTCACTGGAGCCGACAGATAGGACCCAGTCCCCCTGTGCGCTCTCCACTTCCTTCAGACAGCCCCTGAGAGATGAAGTCCCTCTCCTGGTTCCTCATCAACATGTTTCTCGGGTGGAGGAAACACAAAATGACTGACCAGAGACCTGAGGGACCGCCTTTTGAACTGTGGCGATGCGTTTCCTGTGGCGATGGGAGGGACTCCATCTCAAGGGCTTTACTGGAAGACGACTGGGGAAAACTAAGCAGTCAATAGCATTAAAAAGGAAATGTCAAAAAGTTTTCCTGGTTCTGTCCTGCATGGGAAAAAGTACATGTAGTATATTGAGTGAGGAACCTACTGCACAGCTAATACACTTAAGTTCTGGCCTTCTAAGACCGAAGATAGTAACAGTATGCAATACACACACACACACAAATGTATTTACCCAAAGAGTGCAACGCTATTAATCCTACCAAACTAATACAATACTGTAGTAACACCCTCTACCATAGGTAGGTACTAAAAGTATAGTGTTGTAGGTTCTGTCAGTACAGGTAAATTTAAGCAGGCCTATGCTGCAAGCTAGGCCTGTTTGTTTTTGATCTGGTGCCACCTGTACTTTAGTTCTGAGGCGTCTCCCCTGCTTTCAGGGAGAATGTTCTAGAAGAAGGGCAGGGCCTAGAACTGGAGTGGCAGGCAGCTCATGTGAGGAGCCCTGACCAATCCCCAACTAGAATTGGCAGGGGGCAGGCCTCCCATATAAGCTGAGGTAACAGGCCACGGGGAGTTGTCGGCTGGGAGATGGGGAGGGGGGGTGCGCCGATCGCGGGAGGAGGCCCGGGAGAGCTGCGAGGGAGCTTCACCCTCACACGGTCATGAAGTCCTCATTATTACACGGTCATTGATGAGGAGTTCCTGGAGCAGAGGGGCAGGAGAAGCTGTCGGAATGTACAGATCTGGTTAAGTTCTCCATCATGGACTCGGGTCAGAGAAAGGTCGGTGAGTGTACCACAGTGGAGAGCTGGATGTGGAGACATGCTAGGAAGTCTGGGAGGGAACTTCATCCTTACACAGTCATGGATGAAGTCCCCTCATCTTTACACGGTCATTGATGAGGAGTCCTGGAACAGAGGAGAGACTGTGGAGAATAGTGTCAAATCGATGCGGCCTGAGGGCACAGGATTTGCAAGCTGGACTAGCTGGGAACAGTAGTCCACCGTTCAGCACATGCTACTAAACTACTAGGCCTCCGAAGAGAGGTACTGCAGACCTCTGTCCTAGTAGCAGCAACTAATCAGAGTCCGCATTAGAGACTATTCAGAGTGGGTTCTTTTGCATATAGAAGAGGGCGTTACAGAATAAGTTTGTGCAGGAGGGAAGGATTCCTGGGAGAAATAGTCTGCAGGAGTTACGCAGAGGAGAAGCAATAATCTGCATGGTGATGCAGGGAAGAGACTGTAGATGTTATACATGTGCATAATTTCTTCAAGGCTCAAACGAAGTTCTAATTTATAAATATGATGGAAAAGTAATTTGATCTATGGGCATCCCACATATCTTTTCTCCCAACCAAGTTATATCCCCCAATAAACAAAAAAAAAAAAAAAAAAAGCAAAAGACTTTTCATTGTCTACAAGTGTGATGTATAGATTTCTGGCAGCAGGGTGCATTTGCGTGGATGTTAGTAACTAGTGGCAACACTACAGTATAAAATCAGTAATTAGGACTCATAGTATTATCAATACATACATAAATGGGTACAAAAAGTGCTCTGTGCTTTTTCTTGTGAACATTTTACTTTATAAAATACAATGGTGCCAATCGGTTCAAAAAACAATAGACACTCCAATAAATGATCAAATTATTTTGTCTCTCCTTAAACTATCTTTGTGTGTCACAACATGAAAATTGTGCAATTGTCTTCTCCGTACGGCCTCATATAGAAAAAGCTTGATTCATGCTCATGTCCCTCAGGGGTAAAAGCACACTTGACCTCTTGTAGCGTATAGGTCTTAGGTTCCCAGGTCATAGGCTCAAAATAAAAAAGAAATAAATATAGAGAAAGAATTTGCGCTAGGTGGAAAAAAAACTTTGTGACAAAAAATGTGTTGATGAGGAAATTGAACCAAAAAACCGTGAAAGTAAATCCTGCAGCTGAACACTAATAACCCCGGTATAGGGCACAAGAAAGATATATATAAACAAAAAATGCAGCGCTGGATAGTGGAAAACTGTAAATTACCAGTTAATTAAAATGACCCAAATTAATTAGTGAGAATAATGATAATTCAAACAAAATGCATAACCAGTTGATACAAATAACCCAAAATGATTGGTGAAAAAAAGTGTTCAAACAAAGTTCATGCTCAATCAATAAAAAAAACCCCCAAAGGGGAGAGTGAATAAATGAATACTCAAACAAAATTCATATGTGAATTCAAAAATTCATAAAGTCCAAAGTGATCGAAGAAAATGAACAAATGAATTCGTAAAAGTTTCTGTGAAATCAATCCAAAGTATAAATGTTGATAGTAGTGCAGCCCATCACCATCATAGAAAAAACCTTGCAAGGTGATGGCGGCTCCGTTCGGTCTATGGGACAATACTCGCGCATGCGCAGTACGATCGTACGCAACGAACCCTACGGCGTTTCGTCACAACTGACGTCATCAGGGGTACGCACGAACGCACGCGCATGCGCCTTATATAGCGGTCAGCGTTCGTCAAAGCGCTGCGCTATTGGAGGTCGCCATAGACACAAGGGAGCAAACAATAACAGGAAGTACTCGCCGGCGGGGGCCTGATGCTCCCCCAGCGGTAGAGATTAACACATATGTGGACCACTAGACGGCCTCCAGATTTCTCTGGTTAAATTAGAGCCATCTTGTGGTCAAACAATGGCAGTACCTCAATGCTACTAAAGGCTGTTGAATATAACATGCATAGGCTAAACATATATATACAATAAAAATAAAAGATATAACAATTAAAGAGTTACATGCATGCCAATTGAAGCAATACATTCAAAAATGTTTTTTAAAGGGATAGTCCAGAGAATTAAGTTTTTAAACTTAAGTACAATAGAATTAAAAATTAAAAAATCCCCTTCAGAAATGAGCAGAGTATATCCACACATTACTGCTACCCATACGGCCTCTTGGGCATTTTAATAGCTCTAATATTATGCAGTAAATGCTCAATCCCTTACAGTATTCAAATCAGTAAATTAAAAAGCCAGTAGATAGATAGGAAATATGATATTAGGAGTATGCCATTAAAACTCAAACATCAACATACTATCATCTCGTCACTTGTCTTTTTGAAAGAAATGAACAAGGGGGGTATTGACATGTTTAAAATGAATAATATTTTATCACCGCAAATGTGAATTAAAACATGTCCCCTAAGGTCCATGTGAAAAAGAAGAAAACTCACAATAGATGAGATAAGGGAGAAGTGATGAGGGGGACATCAATAGTTATTAATAAAACAGTTGATGTCCCACTCAACATTAAGGCCATTCGGAATATGACACCCCAACCTGTATATCCAATTAGTCTCAGAGCGAGAGATCACCCTCTTACCATTGCTCCCTCGCCAGTGAGGGATATACTTTTCCAAAGCAATGAAAGTGGTACCTCTAGGGTCTCGGTTATGCACAAGGTCATAATGTTTAGAAACATTGTGTTTATCAAAACCCCTACAGATATTAGCAATATGTTCTCCCAATCTGATGTGTAACTTTCGAATCGTTCGGCCCACATACTCCAATCCACAAGGACACCTCAGGAGGTATACCACACATTTTGTGGTGCAGGTAATGAAGGACTTAATGGGGTATGTGACTCCAGTTCCTGTAGATGTGAACTCCGTGAGTCGCCTATCCCTTAAAGTATTGATCCCACATACCTTGCATTTCCGACAAGGGAAAAAACCTTTAAGGTCCCCAAAAAATATGGGACGGGTCAGGGGGTCAGGTACATTAGGGGCGATGGAGTGTCTAAGATTAGATGAACCTCTAAATAGTACCCGTGGGTTCTCCGACAGTAGGGGCCCTAGAAGACGATCATTTTTTAGCACCGGCCAATGCCTCTTTATAATTCGCTTGATGGCCCAGTGCTGGCTGGAATATGTCGTAAGGAAGGCTAAGCCAAAATCCTCACGATTTTCAACCTGTGGGGGTTTATCTTGCAAGAGATCTTGACGGTCTCTCAATCCCACCTCAGTAATCAAACAATCAATAACTTCGCCATTGTAGCCCTTGTTTAAGAACCTGGATTTTAGAACCACAGCCTCTTTGTGAAACTCCTCAATATTTGAACAATTCCGTCTCAAACGTAGGAATTGTCCCTTAGGGACCGCTGAGAGCCAAGATTTGTGATGACATGAGTCCAAAGGGATATACCCATTTCTGTCGGTAGATTTAAAGAAGGTGGAGGTGGTAATCCTTCCGTCTACGATATTGATATTTAGGTCCAAGAAGTGTATCTGGGTGGGACTGCTTTCGTGACTGAGTACAACACCCCTGTCATTATTATTAAGAAAAGACAAGAAGGTGGTTACCGACTCAGCATCACCATCCCAGATGCACAAAATGTCGTCTATGAAACGCCTCCATAAAACCAGATGGGGGGACCTGTCCTGCAAAACCACCTCCTCTTCCCATTTGGCCATGAAGAGATTGGCCATACTGGGGGCGAACTTCGCCCCCATGGCCACTCCCTTAATCTGCAAGTAATGCTTGCCGCCATACCAGAAGTGGTTGTGCCCCATCGAGAAGTCGAGTAGCTCCATCACGAAGTTAGACTGCGTGATGGAGATACTCGAGTCCCGATAGAGGAAGTGTCTTACGGCTTCATGACCCAACTTATGGGATATGGCTGTATAGAGCGAAGCGACGTCAGCAGTGATTAGCATATATGTCGACTTCCACTCTATCCCATCCAGTAAGTTAAGGACATGTTTGGTGTCCCTAAGATATGAAGGAGTACCCACCACCAGTGGTTGCAAGTAGTGGTCTATGTACTTGCCAATACGCGAAGTGATAGAATCGATACCACTGATGATGGGTCTGCCTGGTGGGTTAACCAAAGTTTTATGGATTTTAGGCAAAATGTACATAACCGGCAGCCTGGGGGCAAGAGGAACTAGATGTTCTTTTTCTTTTTTGTTTAAAATGCCTAGGTTATGGCCCTTTTCAACCAAGAGTTTTAGCTCTCGCTTGTATGGGACTGTGGGGTCACCAGTTAGAGGGGAATAGGTGTTGGTATCTGAAAGGATTCTCAACATCTCTCCTGAGTAGGAGTCCTTGTCTTGAATAACAATGGCTCCCCCCTTGTCGGCCGGTCGTACCACTATATCCTTTCTTTGGCAAAGTGTTTCCATTCCCACCTTAATATCTAATTGGGGTTGCACCAATTTGGTTCTTAGATTGTTTAGATCTTTAGTCACCAGGTCACGAAATACACTGATGTTTGGTGCCGAATTGCCCGGGGGGTTAAAAAGTGAGGCATTGGACATACCTGAATGTGCAATGACACTTTCTTCCCTAATGGATTGTCTAGTGGGGTTTGATAAAATATACCTTTTGATGTTGAGTTTTCGGGTGTATTTCTGCAGATCTATGAAGGTCTGAAATTTATTCAAGTTTCGGAGTGGGGCGAACTTAAGGCCTTTATTTAAAGTAATTAGTTCCTCCCTGGAGAGTTCCTTAGTACTAAGGTTTATGATGCCGTTTGTGTCTATGTCCTCCTTCTTTTTGGAGTGAAGGTTCCTCCCCCCTCTGCTCCCTCTCTTGTGTCTCCGTTTCTCTTGTGTCTCCCCCTGCCAGCCAACTGAAAATCCCGACCAAATCGGTTTTCCCCTTGATGGCCATAGGGGGGTTGAGAGTAGAGACGACCCTTATTAGGTCCAGAGGAGCTGCCCCCGGCACTGTCGTCCAGGGGAAGGTATCTGTTCCCAATGTTGGCAGGAAAATAACTATAGTTGCTGTTTGAAGGATATGACCCCTCAGCGTGATTGTGAGGAGTCTGGCGTGCATCATTATTTCGCCAGGGTGGAGGTGAAGGGTTAGAAGGGCGAGAGATAGAACCCCTTCTATTACCCCTTCCTCTTTTAAAACTTGTGGGATGTTGAAAGTCCCTATCGCTGAATTGGTTCGGGGCTGGAAGCCGCATATGGTTGATTTCAGACACCGTTGAATTGTTGCCCTGGTTACCCTGGGCACCCAATCCACGGTGAGAGATGTTTGATGTGGCAGGTGGGGGATCAGGGGGGGCCACAACCTGCCATTTGAACACCACCTGATCCCTGTAGTCCTTCACATCTCTATTATACTTTCTTTTTTTCTTAATTTTTTGTTCGGATTCCTCTTTAATTAATAGAGTTTTTAGGGCTTCCGATCTATTAGTGTAATCTTGTTCAGATTTGAAAGGGACCAATTTACTTTTCAAGGCATTGATCTCCAAATCCAGCATCATGAGCTTACGCTTTTTCTTAGCTATTAAAAATTGTAAAAATGACACCCCTGCCTCATTGAAGTATTTGAACCATTCTAATAGTTCGGTGTCCTCTTTCTGGGGATTAACGTCCCATCTGAGGCTCCTGGGGACCAGATTACCTTTCACATACTCCTCCAAGTATGCGATGTCCCACCTTGTGTGAACCTCAGTAACGGTAAGGTTTTTCAACCTTAGAAAACAACCCGCTAGATAATCTCTGGGGTCATCATTGCCATCGAAAACCCCCGCTGTGTTAGTAACAACCTGTGATCTGTAATCAAAAATATCCATTACGGATACACCAGCAGCAAAAAAACTGTGTACCAAAAACAAGAAATAAATATAGAGAAAGAATTTGCGCTAGGTGGAAAAAAAACTTTGTGACAAAAAATGTGTTGATGAGGAAATTGAACCAAAAAAAAAAAACCGTGAAAGTAAATCCTGCAGCTGAACACTAATAACCCCGGTATAGGGCACAAGAAAGATATATATAAACAAAAAATGCAGCGCTGGATAGTGGAAAACTGTAAATTACCAGTTAATTAAAATGACCCAAATTAATTAGTGAGAATAATGATAATTCAAACAAAATGCATAACCAGTTGATACAAATAACCCAAAATGATTGGTGAAAAAAAAGTGTTCAAACAAAGTTCATGCTCAATCAATAAAAAAAAACCCCAAAGGGGAGAGTGAATAAATGAATACTCAAACAAAATTCATATGTGAATTCAAAAATTCATAAAGTCCAAAGTGATCGAAGAAAATGAACAAATGAATTCGTAAAAGTTCGCCCCCAGTATGGCCAATCTCTTCATGGCCAAATGGGAAGAGGAGGTGGTTTTGCAGGACAGGTCCCCCCATCTGGTTTTATGGAGGCGTTTCATAGACGACATTTTGTGCATCTGGGATGGTGATGCTGAGTCGGTAACCACCTTCTTGTCTTTTCTTAATAATAATGACAGGGGTATTGTACTCAGTCACGAAAGCAGTCCCACCCAGATACACTTCTTGGACCTAAATATCAATATCGTAGACGGAAGGATTACCACCTCCACCTTCTTTAAATCTACCGACAGAAATGGGTATATCCCTTTGGACTCATGTCATCACAAATCTTGGCTCTCAGCGGTCCCTAAGGGACAATTCCTACGTTTGAGACGGAATTGTTCAAATATTGAGGAGTTTCACAAAGAGGCTGTGGTTCTAAAATCCAGGTTCTTAAACAAGGGCTACAATGGCGAAGTTATTGATTGTTTGATTACTGAGGTGGGATTGAGAGACCGTCAAGATCTCTTGCAAGATAAACCCCCACAGGTTGAAAATCGTGAGGATTTTGGCTTAGCCTTCCTTACGACATATTCCAGCCAGCACTGGGCCATCAAGCGAATTATAAAGAGGCATTGGCCGGTGCTAAAAAATGATCGTCTTCTAGGGCCCCTACTGTCGGAGAACCCACGGGTACTATTTAGAGGTTCATCTAATCTTAGACACTCCATCGCCCCTAATGTACCTGACCCCCCGACCCGTCCCATATTTTTTGGGGACCTTAAAGGTTTTTTCCCTTGTCGGAAATGCAAGGTATGTGGGATCAATACTTTAAGGGATAGGCGACTCACGGAGTTCACATCTACAGGAACTGGAGTCACATACCCCATTAAGTCCTTCATTACCTGCACCACAAAATGTGTGGTATACCTCCTGAGGTGTCCTTGTGGATTGGAGTATGTGGGCCGAACGATTCGAAAGTTACACATCAGATTGGGAGAACATATTGCTAATATCTGTAGGGGTTTTGATAAACACAATGTTTCTAAACATTATGACCTTGTGCATAACCGAGACCCTAGAGGTACCACTTTCATTGCTTTGGAAAAGTATATCCCTCACTGGCGAGGGAGCAATGGTAAGAGGGTGATCTCTCGCTCTGAGACTAATTGGATATACAGGTTAGGGTGTCATATTCCGAATGGCCTTAATGTTGAGTGGGACATCAAC
Organism: Lithobates sylvaticus; assembly: GCA_028564925.1. Classification (NCBI taxonomy): domain Eukaryota; kingdom Metazoa; phylum Chordata; class Amphibia; order Anura; family Ranidae; genus Lithobates; species Lithobates sylvaticus. Next base: position 316,281,995 of record CM053029.1, on the reverse strand, counting down.
TGTTTTATTAATAACTGTTGATGTCCCCCTCATCACTTCTCCCTTATCTCATCTATTGTGAGTTGTCTTCTTTTTCACATGGACCTTAGGGGACATGTTTTAATTCACATTTGCAGTGATAAAATATTATTCATTTTAAACATGTCAATACCCCCCTTGTTCATTTCTTTCAAAAAGACAAGTGACGAGATGATAGTATGTTGATGTTTGAGTTTTAATGGCATACTCCTAATATCATATTTCCTATCTATCTACTGGCTTTTTAATTTACTGATTTGAATACTGTAAGGGATTGAGCATTTACTGCATAATATTAGAGCTATTAAAATGCCCAAGAGGCCGTATGGGTAGCAGTAATGTGTGGATATACTCTGCTCATTTCTGAAGGGGATTTTTTAATTTTTAATTTTTAATTTTATTGTACTTAAGTTTAAAAACTTAATTCTCTGGACTATCCCTTTAAAAAACATTTTTGAATGTATTGCTTCAATTGGCATGCATGTAACTCTTTAATTGTTATATCTTTTATTTTTATTGTATATATATGTTTAGCCTATGCATGTTATATTCAGCAGCCTTTAGTAGCATTGAGGTACTGCCATTGTTTGACCACAAGATGGCTCTAATTTAACCAGAGAAATCTGGAGGCCGTCTAGTGGTCCACATATGTGTTAATCTCTACCGCTGGGGGAGCATCAGGCCCCCGCCGGCGAGTACTTCCTGTTATTGTTTGCTCCCTTGTGTCTATGGCGACCTCCAATAGCGCAGCGCTTTGACGAACGCTGACCGCTATATAAGGCGCATGCGCGTGCGTTCGTGCGTACCCCTGATGACGTCAGTTGTGACGAAACGCCGTAGGGTTCGTTACGTACGATCGTACTGCGCATGCGCGAGTATTGTCCCATAGACCGAACGGAGCCGACATCACCTTGCAAGGTTTTTTCTATTTTTGTTTATGCTATTGTGGCTAAATAAATAAACCCACTGGAAACGCCTACACTATTCGAGTCCCCTTTTGTTTTCCATCTATATCATCCATTCGATCCATCCGATCGTTGCACTGCCAGTGACACACGAGGAGTTTCGGGGAGCAGCCACCAATCGGGAGGAGATCCGTTGCTGTCGGACATCTATTGGGACGTTGGATATCCCCAACAGCACCAAGGCTGTTCTTCTAAAGCTCAGTTTGACCCCCCTGAATAAGGGCGGTCACTGGCTTTCTGGTAAGCCTCCCCCCCTTCTGTTTTATCTCTGTGGTGATGGGCTGCACTACTATCAACATTTATACTTTGGATTGATTTCACAGAAACTTTTACGAATTCATTTGTTCATTTTCTTCGATCACTTTGGACTTTATGAATTTTTGAATTCACATATGAATTTTGTTTGAGTATTCATTTATTCACTCTCCCCTTTGGGTTTTTTTTTATTGATTGAGCATGAACTTTGTTTGAACACTTTTTTTCACCAATCATTTTGGGTTATTTGTATCAACTGGTTATGCATTTTGTTTGAATTATCATTATTCTCACTAATTAATTTGGGTCATTTTAATTAACTGGTAATTTACAGTTTTCCACTATCCAGCGCTGCATTTTTTGTTTATATATATCAAAATAAAAAAGATTTCAAATGAAAGCCTTTACCTCATCTCGTGCACCATGACGAGAGTCCTATTGCGATTAATACTGTAGTATTTTATAGTTGGGTACGATTAAAAGCTTCACTCTCATTTGGGTAAATCAACATGTAGCACTTTGTCCCATGCTACTAGGGGCTTCCTAAATCTGGCCATAGATGAACAGATTCTTCCATCCACACAGATGAGATGGATGTAGGAATCCTCCCCCCCCCCCCCACCAGGATATTGTATTCCAACAGTGGTCTCCCTCTTGTCAGAACACATCAGTGGTTGCAGGCACTGAACGTTTTCCCACAGTCAACTTTTGTTGGACAGGCACCGCTACACATGGATCAAAATTCCGCTGGTCCCTGCTGAACTGAACAAATTTCGATCTATTGACATCTTTAGCTTAGCTATGAGGTCAGACTAAGCACGCCGCTTCTCCCCACAGCCATCTGACAACATAGCTAGGAAGGAGACCGTTGCTTCATAATGGCACTAGTCTTGGCTTCAAGCGCTTTCCATGAGACAAGAGCTGACAAGAAGAATGGTGAAGAATGGGAGGCTCACAAGCTTCCTCTCCCTCACCAATCCTCTTGCTGCTGCTTGTTCTAATAATTTTTGGCCTAGCCTTGCTTATTAAAAATTTCCTGCTGTTGGGACAATTTTACAATGTTGCATCATCTGTGGTCTCTTAATTCTTGCAGGGAAAACCCCTTCCTAGTCGATTTTAGACAGCTGTAGCATCTGCTGTCTCTTAAATTTTTAAGAGCTTGATAGAAATTAGCCATTTGTTCACTCACGCAGCCCTTGTTTTCACGAATGCAAAAACTGTGCAACCACTGACCCAGTTTCTAACATGCCGATTATCAATTAAAAGTATGTGTCGCTACTTGACATGGTGACGTCAAGAACTGGTGCTGGGTGGAGCACCAGTTCTTGACGTCACCATGCACCAGCTGGCTTGAGCCATGACTGTTTGAAAAATATTGTTTCATTGTCTTTGGATGTTAGTGCCTGTGAAGCTTTTAATATATCTTTTAAAAATGGGAATACTGCACCGTGAAGCCTTTATCTTGTGATACATCCCAATGCTGGAGATTATTAAGAAAGAGTTGCTATTGCATTCGTGAGGAATATCATATGATTCCTGGAGAAGTATTCAGAAGCTGAATGATCCCTGGCTGAGCGAGTTTTATCTCTATAATCCGAGATCCATCTTATCAGGCCTCTTATCACTTTTTCCGAACAGAAGTTTCAAGCCTTATCCTGAGCATTCAGCATCATGGTTTATTTATTGGAGCACAGTATGGACTTGACTACACACACCAGTTAAATTGTATTTAAATATTTTTTCAGAGATATGGTATTTGGTTGTGCAATTTTATTTTATCCACAATGAGTACACGATCTTACATTGGTACAGGGTATTAATCGTGACTCTTTTCAAAAGGTTCTTAACTTTTTTCCATCAGGGTGTGTTATTCCGATCTAAAGCTAAAGTCTTGACAATAACACTAACTAATGCAGTAAATATTCAGGCTATTTGAGTTGCAGCACCTAGCACACGGTCACATTTGATCTTGTCATTTATATTTCAAAAAGGTTTCCCTTTGTTTAATTTTGTTCACTATTTTTAAATATTAATTTTTTCAAAGGTCCGGGGCAGTGCAGATATTTCACCATACATCATGTACTCATTACAGTGAGTATATAGGCACAATGGACAAAATACAGTAGGTCTACTAGTCAAAACTTGATTTGACAGTTACAAGAAAAAACTACAGTGCCACTGAAACATGGTGCAAAACAGCAATCAACTGTAAGCAAACCCTTGCCTTTCACCTTGGTAGCTAGGAATGTCCTGCAAAGAAGTTCATAAAATATACGGTGAGGGATTCTATCAGACCCTGTGTCGCTGTACCTTTGACAAGGAAAAGGGCTGCTCAAGTTGAACCAGCTCTGCATTCTTGCGTTTCTGTACACATATCCCATATTTAGTTAGAGACCACAATTTTTAGAGGTGTCTTGATGGGATTGGGGTAACTTTCCTATTATCTGATGAGGTCCCTGGCCAAAGAAGTGCATTTACTGGCAATGAGAATGGCATTTGAGCAGAGCTTAGACCAGTGGGAAAGTAAAGTAAGTATTGAAGTGATTGTAAAGGCTTGTTTTAAAAAACAAATAAACATGTTATACTTGTGTAGCACTTACCCCCGAAGGAGCTGCTGGTTTGATTTGGACCTGCACTCTGCTAATAAACCCCACTAACTTGACTCAGTCCCCTTGACACAGCTGTGGTGCAATACAGTACAATATAATATAACACAATATACCTGTACTGTCCCCTCAGGATCCACTGGCTCCACCTGCTGGGAGAAAAAAAAAATACTCCACACAATGGGGTACTTAACCAAAGTACATTTTACTATAAGTATTTGAAAACAGGTGATTACAATAATTGTACTGGCATCCCAACATAGAATGACAGGACAATACATTTTGATATATTAATTAATTATGAATAATATAATTACAAGGGAGCTCCACCTACTTTTATAGCTACGTGTGAGATCACTTTTAGAGTACTCAGTCTTTAGTCTTCTGCTAGCTATGATAATTTCTTATAATTTGTAATCCAAGGGGTAAAGTAATTAAAGTTGAGTTAAGGATGATCCTGGTGTTGCTTCCGTAACTATGATACAATGCTTGAAATGCAATAGCAAATAGGCCTTATGCCTGCCTAGTGTCAGTCGCTATACTCCTCCTCTGTAGGACTATGGATCCCAGCGAGGCCTGTATATAAAAGTCTGACTAGGTGCAAAGGTTTAATAAACTGTGGGCCGCAACCCGCTCACCAACTGGATCAGAATACTCAGTATGGTAACTTTGGTCCAGTGTTTGCAGCTTGCTGCTCTGTCAGCCGGCTCCGTCACTCCGTTCCGCTGGGTGAACCCAGTCCTACGATGCTCAACGAGTGTATCTGGATCTCTCCAATCCTGTCACTGTGTCTCTGGCACCGTCAGGTCACTTACACAATAGATCGGAGTTGCGCTCTGCAATGGCTGTAGGCCGCTTCTTCTGGGAGGCCTCCTCACAAATCCTCACAGGCAGGCCATGCATCCCGAAGAGACCTAAAATGGCCGCTCAGGCTCCTTTTATGTCCTACCCAGCATGCACTTTCAGAGAGGGTGTCCATGGGTAGGTCACTCGGCATCCTGGGTAAAAAGGTCAACTCTCCAGTGTAAATAACAGTCACTTCCTGTAAATAGTTCAGTGCTTTGTGAAAGCAAAAATCATTTAAGTCCACTATCAGTGTTTGGCCGCTAGATGGCGCCAAACACTAAGCCATTGAAACGTCCATAGACTTTCATTATAAATGCTAACACACATTAGTAGACAAGGATACCAGTACTACACTTGCCTCCTCTGTGCAGTTGGTTTTGCACAGAGCAACCTAGATCCTCCTCTTCTCAGGTCCCTCTACGCTGTTCCTAGCCCCTCCCTCCTTTGAGTGCCCCTCAGCCAGCAGCTTGCTACAGGTGGCACCCAAGTCGAGTCAGAGCTCTGTGCTTCTATTCAGACATGAAGCCTCAACCTGGCCCCATCCCCTCTCTCCCGATTGACAGCCGTAAGAGCCAAGGGCACCACTGCTCTGTCTCCTGGATGGCTGAGGGGTCGAGGATGTCGCTGGAGAGAGAAGGGGCTCAGGAAGGTAATTAGGGGGGTGCTGCTACACACAGGTTTATCTTAATGCATTAAGATAAATAAACCACCTGCCTTTACAACTCCTTTAAACAAAATTGAATCAGCACACAAAAGTGGCTTTTCTGGTTAATAGTAGGCAAGGTAAAAAATGTTTTGTAGGTTCTTAGAAATAAACAAATTTATGCATGCACAAAAAAAAAAAAAAAAAAAAAAAAAGAAGAAGTTTATTCCAGCTTTAAATGCCAGGTAGAAAAATGCACAGCTACTGGCAAAAAAAAAAAAAATAATAATTAAATAAACTGACTATGCTTTTTACCCACCCCACCTATTATGCTCAGCAGTCATAAGACACGTTCCAAAAACAGAAAGGATGAGACAGCATCTAAGACAATCAATACACTGAAATACATTTCTAATGTGCTGCATTCCAGCCTCTTTTCTCTCTGCCAAATTCAAAAGCATACTTTAAAATCAGCATTAGAAATGCATTATGGATTAGTGCATTAGCATAATAAATAATGTATAATGCACAATAATGACAAAGCAATAGACGTCTGACATTCAGGCTGAGCCAGTGACCCATGACTGGATTTTTTTTTTTTTTTTTTTTTTTTTTTATGTAATATAAAATGCACAAAAGGAGAAATTAATTCAATTGGGCTGTTGTACCCCAAACTTTGCTTACCAAAATCTATACACAAAAAAGGATTAGCTTCTATTCTTTTAAACTGAAAATATGGAATCAGTTGCACAGAAAAATTATTAAAAAAATCAAAACAAATTCAGACTAGACTACTATACATGTATTTATTAGCCGACAATGTGAAAATTATACATTGAGAGATTTTAAACTGCCTGTCAAGCTGTCCAGCAAAAAAGTGACAGTTATAGGGCTGGTGCAAACTACCGTACAATTTTATTCAGAATGGTCAAAAAAAAAAGTTATTTTTTGTAACAGCTGGAGTTGGGCCTAGGTGGTTTGTCTATAAAAATTATAGATTCACAGTGCTACTGTAAGATTTCACTACAGAATATACATTGTCACTGTACTAAAGGAAATTAAATGGGGAAAAAAAAAAAAAGAAAAAAAGATTTACAAGCAGGGTCAACAGTTACATAAAAATTAAAGTAGTTCTAAAGGCTAAACATTTGTTTAACTTGATGCAGCTGTCAATCACAGCCAGTGAGCCAATGAGGGGGAGAGGGGCTGGGGCCTGAGCCACAGCTCTGTGTTAATGGACATGCAGAGCAGCGGCTCAGGAGCGACCCTGCTTGGGTGCCACCATAGTAAGTCGCTTGCTCTGGGGGCCCACAGCAGGAGGGAGGGGTCAGGAGCACCAGCACGGGGCCCGAGACAAGAAGGATCGGGGCTGCGCTGTGCAAAAAAAAAAAATGCACAGAGCAGATAAGTATGACATGTTTCTTTTTATTTATTTTTTATTTTCATTTTTATTGCCTTTAATATACCATAGTTGCTCTTGAAAAGGTTTTCCCCATATTTTGGTACAGGTGTTGTCCTAGGCCATTAACAAAACTATTACCACATTTTTTCCCCAATATTAGGCCCCTTTCACACTGGGGCAGGAGCCGCGGTGACGGTAAAGCAGCGCTATATTTAGCGCTGCTTTACCTTCATTTTACCTGCGGTATGCTGCCGCTAGCGGGGTGGTTTTAACCCCCGCTAGCGGCCGAAAAAGGGTTAAACCCCCCGCAAAGCGCCGCTGCAGCGGCGCTTTGCCGGTGGTATTACCGCGGTGTCCCATTGAAATCAATGGGTAGGAGCGGTATAGGACCGGTGAATACACCGCTCCTATACCGCTCCAAAGATGCTGCTAGCAGGAATTTTTTTTACCGTCCTGCTAGCGCACCGCTCCAGTGTGAAAGCCCGCCGGCTTTCACACTGAAGTGAATGGGGCAGTTTTTTTCAGGCGGTGTACAGGCGCTATATTTAGCGCTGTACCGCCTGAAAACCGCCCCAGTGTGAAAGGGGCCTTAATCGAAAGGAGTGCCACTTAAAAAAAAATTATTAAGTCAGCAGCTACAAATAACGCAGCTGCTGACTTTTAATAATCGGATACTTACCTGTCCCAGGGTCCAGCGATGTGGGGGAACTAAGCCCCGCTAGTCTCCCCCTCCGCCTGGCGGCATTGTAACTGTGGGCGCCCGGCTGTGGCTTCACAGCCGGGCACCCACTGAGCATGCGTGAGCCGTGACTGTCACATGTCCCAGGTGATTGCCTAGAGGGGAGGGGGGGAGAGCTGATCTCCCTTTCTGCGCTGAGGGAAGTGACCTCAAGAGCCCAGGCGCGGAAGGAGGCAGATCACCAGGGACCCCCTAGCAACAGGCATTAAAAAGGTGAGAATTTTTTTTTTCTCAAAATGTTTTTTTTTTTCATGCACATTAAATGATTATTTTTTTTGGGTGGAACTCCACTTTAATGCATGTTAATAGTCTGCTGGCCTTGCTTGTTGAAGCTTAGCATTTGCATGTTATTGTTGAGTCTTATCTAGAAGGATCCCCAGATGCTTTTCTATCCTCAATTCCGCCAGAGCTTTTCCTCCCAGCAAGTAGCTTGCATTGTTATTTTGTATCTCCCAAATGCATTAATTTACATTGTTTTCAACATTAAAGTGTTACTAGACCTAGGACCCTGCATTCACAATATCTGGTCTCCCACAATACACTGAACATGAATACTTAATGGATTTAGTAAATATATACCGCTAAATGCCTTTTCTCATCAGCTGTTCCAGCAGTTGTGACTTCTATCAGTGTCTGGTTAAAGTTTGTAGGAGGAGTTTTCATTCTCCAATGATTGTTATACGAGAATGCAGTACCCCTGACCTTCTGTCTGGACAGTGCCGATTTGCCCTGTGCTAATCCCATGCATTGTCCCAAGGAAAAAAATAAAATAAACACTAAATGTGAAATGCTGCAAAACCTAAAAGTGTTCACAACTCGGCTGTCATGGTACACGTTGGCACCAATGACAAAGTCAGAGGCAGATGGAGTGTCCTAAAGAACGATTTTAGGGACTAAATTGAGGAAAAGGGACCTCCAAGGTAGTATTCTCAGGTACCTCGAGCCACACCAGAAAGGCAGGAGGGAGCTGGTATAGAAGGAGGGGTTTGGGTTCATGGAGAACTGCATTAAGGTGAAAAAACAAACTCTTTACGTTTTTCCTAGTCTTTTTCAAACACTGGATTCTGTCAGGCACAAGAATACAGTCAAAATGGTATCAACATCACTGTCTTTATTATTTTATTTTTAGGGCTGTGGAAATTGAAGATTAATTCCTCGATTAATCCGGGTCTTCAAGGAGTTTCGGAGATCCGGTGATGTCGATGTCTGTGACGTCACCTGAACACCTCCCACTACCCCAGGTGCCTCCGTCTGTTAACGAAGGGAAGGGGGGGGAGGAGTCCGGTGACGTTGAAGTTCTGATTGAACGCAACGCATACGGGGAGGAGCTATGCATGACGTCACCGGCTGCTGCCCTAAGGAACTAACATGATTGTCGGCTTTACATGCTGTGTTTTTATCATCTTTATGTGAGTAGTTTGTGTTTGAACACAAAAATGTAATCTTATACTTAAGAGGTGAGCACTTAGATCTATTCTTTCTACCCATGACCTGGCGTCCTTGCTGAGATCTAAGGAGACGTGACAGAAGTTTATGGTCTGTTAACCCTTTTGATATCCGCTTGCATGACCACCTGTTTGCACAGGGGTCCATGCCATAAGGTGAGAGTGATTAGTTAGACCAGAGGTGGAGGGATTGTCACGGTACTGTGGGAAAAAAATAAAAAAATTACTGACGTCAGTGCTACAGTTTGAATTTAAAACCTATTTGTGAAGTTAAGTCATGAATTGCGGAAGTTAACTAGTGTCGGGTGATTGTATATAGTGTATACCACATTTACCACTGACTAATGCAGAGTTGCAATGCAAGGAGATCAGCTAAAAGTAGTTGGATCTGTATGTGCGTTATAATTAATCGAAATTAGTCGATTAATCGATTTTAAAAGATCGATTAACCGAACACGAAAATTTTAATCAGCAACAGACCTATTTATTTTATTATTTTCCTTCAAATAAACTTAGATCAACATATTTAATACAGTTGCCTTCTTGTCACTGGTGACCAGATTCTCCTGATCATCATTCTTTATGGGGCCAGTATGATATCTGACCTAGCGTTTTAATTACTAACGTATTTGAATTTTTTTTATTTTTTTTAACTCTCCTCAGCAATGGGCATCTCACAATCTATTTTAAAGGCAAGTAATGTCACCTATAACTGTGAAAAGGGTGGAGAGGTGTAGGAAGGGGTAGAGCCAGGCTCTCACCCATGGATTCTGGTGTAAATTTGCATACCAGAATGTCCCACCCATGATTAAAGGGTTACTACCAGTGTGGAAAACAGGAGAAATAAGTGGAGACGCTTGCTATGGAAAAGGCACTGATGCTTCAGTTTGTTACTTTGGGTATGCTTTAGTTTATCATATCTCTGTACAAAATCATTTGTTTTACATATTTTTCAAAAGAATTTGCATGCCCTTTATGCATTCATAAAAAAAAAATTAAAAAGAAACTGACAAGACAAATGTAGCACCTAACACCTAAAGGTGAATTGCCTGCATCTGCGATGCTGTGGAATTCAGATTTCCCCCTCTACAAACTACTGGTGTGCAATATTTTTTCCACCCATTAAATTGGATGTCTGGAGTGGAACTTGAGTGATGTCTTCTAGTGCTTTAAAGCAGTTATTACAAATTGTATGCATAAATACGCACATTGGCCTAAGTCACCAGAAGCTCCTTTTATGCAAAGAAATACTGTGAATTCAGCATGATTTCTCACTCAATACAATTTATGGCATGGGGATGGAAGGAATACCATGCAACTATTTATCTCTGCACAAAACTCATTACAGTGAATGTTAAATAGGATGAATGGCTCCATGATTTATATAGAAAACTAGGAGTTATATCATGCATGGGGTGGTTTTTATGCACTGGAAATATTCACCATTTGTTTAATTCAAAAATGCATGACCAAGCATTTATTTCCACCATAAACGACAAAGTGAAGAAATACCTTCACATGCCAATTCTCTCTTAGATCAAAATATATACAGGAAGCATTCCAGTGTTCTGATTTGTTACCCACAAGATTCAAATGTAATTTTCCAATGTATACAAAAAATGCTAGCAGATCGTGCTCTTACAGAAAAGCTTCCCTCTTGCTTGCAGCTCAGTGTATATTCTTTGTGCCTTGGGCTCAGGGCTAATTTTACGTTCCTGCCCATGTGAGGGTACACCAACTTACAAGGGTGCAGCTTTCGGGATGAGATCTGGCAGCCACAGAGGTCATGGACAATGAAACACGGGGATTTACTTACATGCACATTAGGGAACGTGCCTACTACTCGTTTTTAAAAAGTCACACACCCTTTTTCTCAAACATTGAAAAGTCAAAATTAGCTGAAACTGATGACCTATAAAACGGCTGCTTTATCAAATTTTATATAAAATGTGTCACTGCTGTAAATGACCATCTAGCACTAAAGCACATTCTTATACTGCTACATGGAAGGCATAGTTTAACTTACACATATTGTAGTTTACTTGTGTGTGTGTGTGTCAATTAAAATTACTACCCTACTCCCGTTTGTTTTTTTAATAATAAAGTGGGCATTGACAAAAACAAATGAATTTGGATTTTACAAAACCTATTTTGGGGCTTTTACCATTTAGATTCATTTACTTTACACACTATCTGGCAGCCTGCCAGTTTGTGAGGCAGAGATGGCTGAAGCTGGCAGGTTTAATCACCATGATTAGAGGTCATGGCGATCAAATGATTGGGCACCATCGCGATCGGTTCCTGACTGTTAAGCCCCTTACACACAGAAGACATCAGCCGGTTCAATAAAAAAACGTCCGACATTTGGCCCGTGTGCATGTTAGTCGGTCTGACAGAAGCCGACTATTCGGCTCCTGATCAGCACTCTCAGCCAATAGCTGAGAGCGCTGACCAGAGTGATCGCCGGCCACGCGCATCGGGTACCCCGCCATGCAGCAGGAGTGCCGCCAGAGGGGACACGAACATGTGCACAAGCACCAGAACGGGGATTTGTGTGTATAAAAACAGAAATCCCTGTGCTGTCAGAGAGAGAAGACATGTCCTTGGCGGCTCTTAAAGGAACCCCGTACCAGGTTTCACACAGGGAAGCCATTCTACCCCCGTAAATATACGTGAGCCGATCGGGAACCAGCTAAAAGCGGAACTTTACCCATAACAACTTGATAAAAAAATAATGTTCTTTAGCAAGGAACATACATTCTACATTAATAATTATGCTATAAAAATTAGATTATGCTGTAAATTGGTCCCAGCATTGCTCCAGTTTCTTCTTGCTGGAGGCTGCCATTCTTGCAGAAGCCCAGAGCCCCTGAACAGCAATAAATCATAAAGTGGAAGTAAACCCATCGATTTTATGGTTTTGAAAAACAGTTAACCGGATTGATCACGATCCTCACACCCCTAGTAAATATTGACCAAACCGGCTTCCCGCCCCTAGTAAATATTGACCAAACCGGCTTCATATCAGGTAAATCCACGGATAACAAGCTCCGCAGGGTCTATGCTAATTTGAAAATTCCCCCTGATGACCAAAGTGCTAGGGTGTTTGTAGCGTTAGACTTCAATTTGGTGGCCTGGCCCTATATGTCAGTGGTTCGACGAATTTGGCCCGGTATTCTGTACAGGAGACTAGTAGCCCAAATCAAACTTGGTGGGAACCCGTCAAATTCCTTCCCTACTGAACGGAGGCAAGACAGGGCTGCCCCCTTTCTCTTGCACCATTCACCCTTATGGTTGAATCCATTGCCATGCCATGGCTATACGGTTCTCTGATGCTGTGCGGGGGAATTCAGATTGGGTCCATGTAGGATAAATTGACTCTATACACCGATTAAATTCTCCTCCGGGATCCGGGCAGCGTTTGCTCAGGGCTGAAAGTTAATTGGGACAAAATTAACAATTTCCAAAATTGAGGAAATTTGCCTCTACGCCTACCTGGTAGGATCAATCTGCTCAAAATAAAACTACCACCCTCTTTACTGTTGGTTTTACACTATTCTCTGGTATGGATACCAAATCCTGTTTTCGGTGGAAAAAGCTAGTGACAGATTCCGCCGCAGGGCGGCCCCACAGCTGCACGTGCAGTGCATTCTGGGAGGATGTCATACGACGTCCACCTAGCCGCTAATTGACAGGAAGTGGTGGGCGGGAAGTGGTTGAAATGGTTGTAAACCTTAGGCGTGAAATCTGAAAAAAACATGCCTCTATAGTGCGTACTTACCTCAATCCAGAGCACAATGTAATTTCTGTCTGTGGTTTCATTCCTCGGATATCAGCATCAATCACTTCTGCAGTTTCCCAGACACCAAGAGAAAAAGGTGACATGGGAGGGAACTCAAGCAGATTGACAGCCTCAGCTCTGTTAGTGTGTGCTGTGTAAAGGGGGTGTGTCCCTTCCCTCCAATCAGCTCTCCTCACTGAGTTCTGCAATGTGTAATATCAGCTTTCTGCCCCCATTTTTCTAACCGCTCAGACAAGCTTTATAAATTCTGCACTTTGAATAGCTGTAGAGAAGAGAATACTGCAGATACACAAGTACAATGAAGGAGGGTTTGTTTCATCTCAGTGTATCACCTGAAGAAAATTAATTTCACTTGGTATACAACCACTTTAAAGCAGACATCTACTATATTGAAATCAGAAATCCCACACCCCCTGCCAAGTCAAATCTAGCGCTCTGCAATTAGCAGGGAGCATAGGCATTGCCAGCTGGAGTCCAGCTTTACCCAGTTCTGGACCGCTCCGCGTACATACACTGCAGGAGGGCAGCCTGGCTGCGCAAAGTCATGTACAGGTCACCGTGGCAATACGATTTGGTTCAGAACCGATCACTCAACAGGTCCAGGCCAATGATTTATGGCTCAAAACATGCTGATCGGTTCTGACCAATGGACAAACTTCCTATGCCTGTGTAATGTAAACACAGGCACAGGAAGTAATGCAATCTCCCCTCCTGGAGCCCTTTCGGTTCCACCTTGCGGGAGAGAAGCATCTCACTGAGTATACCAACACTTCACTAACCGTAAACGTAGGCATATACTTTCGACCCACCCCCCAGTTAACCCTTTCCCTCCCTGTCACATTGTCACCAAGTGCAGTGTTCATATTTTTTTACTGATCACTGAATTGGTGTCACTTGTGACACTAAACAGCGTGAGGGCAGTTAGTGGTAAGCCCAGATAGGGGATATATGGGGAGAACCCTTAACCTAAAAAATTTAACCCCTTGATCACCCCCCAGTTAACCCTTTCACTCCCTGTCACAGTGGCGTAAGTTGTTGATAGTTTAAAGATGCTATAACTTTTGCGCAAACCAATATACGCTTACTGAATTTTTTTTTTACCCAAGACATCTGGCTGAATACATTTTGGCCTTAATGTAGGACTAAAATTGAGTTTAAGATTTTTTAGAACAAAAAAGTATAAAATATTTTTCTTCAAAATTTGCGTTGGTTTATAATCGTAAAAAATAAAAATCACAGGAGGTATTCAAATACCACCAAAAGAAAGCTCTATTTGTGGGGGGAAAAAAGATGCAAAATTTAGTTTGTGTACAGTATTGCATGACCGCACAATTACCAGTTAAATCAGTGCAATGCAAAATTGTAAAAAGTGCTCTGGTCTTTAAAGGGGTAAAACCTTCCAGGGCTGAAGTGGTTAAAGAAGCGAACAACCAAAGAATCAACAAAAGCATGAAAAAATATACCATTAAGAAATCAACAGTTAGGATTCCTGGATTAAAAAAATGTCATAAAAATATAGTAAAGCTATTAAGAAAAAAACCTAGGGGGATGTATTCTACCCAACAAGTGCACAACTCCCAGCTCAGGACACTTAAAAGGAAAAGATTGTACCAATTTAAAATACATGCACTCTCCCTGCACAAATGTGTAGAAACTATTCAAACACTCATTTTAGATGGAGGTAGACAAACCAGGATTAGTGTTAATTATTAAAAAGGTTTCACATCCTATTAATGTCCTAAGTGTAATTACCAAAATCACAAATCCATAAGCTTGGAAAAAAAAAAAAAAAAAAAAAAGAAAAGAAAAAAAGAAAGAAAAAACAAGACAAATGTATGTGTTCAGTTAACCAGATTAAATGATGCCTGGGGGTTAGACAATCACACGAATCAAAGAGCAATCTATTTTACCAGACGGAGGGCCAGAGACAATAGAGGTATCCATCATATCTGCTATATGATTCGTAAAGCTTAACGCTGCTCTCCAGCATTACCATGGGCATGGGAAATGCTTGCTCAAAACCGGTCCTTCATTAAATTCAACAGCATCAGTGAACTAATTACTGTAAAAAACACTTGTTTGTTTTTCGTCAAATACAAGGTTTATAAACACTATGTAATTACAGTGTATAAAAAAAAAAAAAAAAAATGCATAATACACAGATCACCCACAAAGCTCAGGATGCTAGGATCTGATGAATCTTGCAAAACATATTGTGCAGGTGCTTAGCAGCATTACGAGTATAAAGATTGAGGGGCAGTCCATGCCAAAGAAACGCGGACCGGGTGATTTTCTGCATGCACGTTTTTGATGTGTTCCAGTACCCCCCCCCTTTCTTCACCTTAAATAAGGATGTGTCTTTTTGATGCGTTTTACCGCATTCCAGTGCAGAAAAAAATGTAACATGTTCTACTTTTTTTTTTTCTGGAACTGGGACACTGACTGAACTGGTGTGAACTATGCCATTGAAAACCATATAACCTACTAACCATTTTTTTTTATGCAGAAAAAAAAAAAGCACTGGGCTGCATGTGGTGTGAACTGTCCCTAAGATCAGTTTAAAAATATTTTGGTGAAAATGGGAAATGCAACACCATGAAAGATCCTCTTTACTATTCCTAAAAGAAACATGGAGGCTCATTTCTTTTCTTCTGAAAATCAATAATTTTCCAGTTGTCATGCTGACCCTCTAATTTCCAAATTTTGAGTTGCTTGAAGCTGAACTACAGGCAAACTGATAAATACACAAATGAAATCTATAAAAAGGGAGACATTTACCTGCCAAGGGATTTGTATTTATGTCCACCCAGCACTGAGATTTATACAGCCGACCCCATCAAATCATTCTCTGCAGCTATTACCTTTTGTACCGCCACCCCGTCCCTTTAGATTGTAAGCTCTACGAGCAGGGCCCTCCTGTACCTTTTGTATTGAACTGTACTGTGATTGTGTTGTCCCCCCTATACATTGTAAAGTGCTGCGTAAAACTGTTGGCGCTATATAAATCGTGTATAATAAAAAATAATACAGCGCTGTCACACAGTAATGCCACATTTGTCAGGACAGGAGGCCTGATTTTTTTATGTTGCAGTCTCCTCTAACAGGATAATGAAAGCAGCAGAGGGACTTACTCACATGTCACACTGATCTTCCCTCCTATGCAGCACAGTAATTGGCTTCTTGTGATGCTTCTACCTGTCTCTGTCTAAGCCCTGCTGTAGACAGTGTAGCAGAACCTGCAAGAGGCTGGTATTTACATACTTGTATTTGAAAAGAAACACCAAAAAATAAAATAAAAATATCGTACAATGTTCACCTTTAAGAATAAATGCACTTTTTTGCAGGTAGAAGCCTTATAAAAAGCATTGCACCCATGATCAGCAGATCGCTGGTGCAATCTCAGGTTCCTGCAGTCATCAGAGCAGCCTGCCTGTACTTCTCATAACAGTTACCGATGTCCAGGAAGATCAATGAACTATAAAAAAGAGCGCTCACCAGTGTCCTTGTAGATCATTGAGAATTACAAGCCGCCTGCTGCAATGGCTGGTGGTAGTTGTAGTTCATTCATTCACAGAACTGTGAATGAGGATTCAAAATTGTAACTATTTGGCTGTAGCAAAAGGCAGTTTATTGTACCACTCTCCAGCCCTTTACGAACAAACTTTGAATCGTGGTAGAGGTTCCTTACAAGTTTTGGGGCCGCATTTCTGTAAAACAGAGTTGGAGATTTGGTGAGGATCAATGATGTCCTCAATGCTGAGAAATACAGGCAGATACTTATCCATCATGCCATACCATCTGAGAGGCGTGCCCCAAATTTATTCTGCAGCATAACAACCCCAAACATGCAACCACTGTCACTAAAGCCCCATACACACGGTCGGACAATCCGCGGACCAGGTCGGTCGGATCCTGTCCGTCATACTTTGTCCGATGTTGGTTTTGCGTACACACGGTCGGACAAAGTTGTCGGAAAATCCGATCATTCTGAACGTGGTGACGTTTGTTGCCTACGACGGGACTACGTAGAGGCTAGTAGCCAATAGCTTTGGTCTTGTAATGTGATCTGAGCATGCGTAGCACTTTGTCCGGTCGGACAACCGTACACACGATCGGATTTGGTGTGATCGGACCGTGTTGTCGGCAAATCTTTCCAGCAGGAGATAAGACTTTGTCCGTCGGACAATCCGACGTACACTGTCCGATGGTGCATACACACGGTCTGATTTTTCAACAACATTGTCCGATCGGACAGAATCCATGAAAAAGTCCGACCGTGTGTATGGGGCTTAAGGTGGAGGTGATGGTTGAGAGCCTTGATCTCAACATCAAGTGTCTGGGATTATATGGGAAAAAAAAGATTTGAGACCACCTACATCCACAGAAGATCTGGGGTTAGTTCTCCAAGATGTTTGGAACTACCTACCGAGTTCCTTCAAAAATTGTGTGAAAGTGTACCTAGAATTGATGCCGTTGTGAAAGTAAATATTGATTTGGATTTCTCTTCTGTTCATTTACTTTCCGTTAATAAAAAAAAACTACTACTAAAACACTTCTAATTCTGAAAGCATTCTTAGTTTCCAAAATGTACTCACACCTGCCTAAAACATTTGCACAGTAATGCATATGTAATAATAAAAAATAAAAAAAAGTGCAATTTATGTTTTTTTTATTATATATATATATATATACATACACATATATATATATATATACATACACACATATATATATATATATACATACACACACATATACATATATATATATATATATATATATATATATATATATATATATATATACACATACATATATACACACACACACACACACACACATATATACATACATATATACACACACACACACAGTATTGAACGGGAGGTCTCATGCTAGCAGTATCTTAACCAAAGAACAAAAAACGTAATATAAATACAGCTTACCAGTCCCTAGATGTGGTGGCTGCATTAGTTTTCTACTTTCCCTTTATTTTTATCTGGCGATCCTGCTAGTAACACTTCCTGTCCCAGAGGGACAATGGTCACTCATTGTACTATATCTATGAAGTAGCAGTATTGTCACTCCAGGCTGATCGTTTGCTCTTTGGACTTTAACATTGGGAAAGGTTTGCTGTAGTTCTCAGAGGCGAGCTGAGCATCTCCGATAACTATGCTTAATATTTCAGTGTTCTAAAGACAGAGTACACAAAAAAGGGATGCGCTCACCATATTTATGGCACTATAAGAGTCTTAAGTTTGTGTTAACAGCATCAATTTGAGATGCTTCATGATGTCACTGTCCTGCTTCTCCACTTTGTCCAATCAGAGAAATTTTTATACATTGAGAAAATGCGAAGCGATCTACGAATGGTGCATGTGCCAAGCTGCTGGCCTTGTGTTGATTTACAGCTTCTAGAGCGCGTGTCAAACACAAGGCCCATGGGAGGGGGGGGGGGGGGGGAATCAGGCCGGCAAAGCCATTTCCTATGGCCCTTGCACCTCTCCTGCAGCTGCGGCATCCCACTCGTCTCCACCCCCACTTTGTCTTGGCAATCAGCAGCAGAGAGGATGACAGAACTCCTCCACCATATCCTGTACTTCTCTGTGCAGCTGCGGAGAGGCTTGCGTCTGCCCAGTCTCAGCAATCATCAAGAGAGGACAACAGAAGTCCTACAGATCCTGTGTGTGTCTGCCTCTCCTGGTTACAGCATTCAGCA
The DNA here is from genome assembly GCA_028564925.1 of Lithobates sylvaticus. Lineage (NCBI taxonomy): Eukaryota > Metazoa > Chordata > Amphibia > Anura > Ranidae > Lithobates > Lithobates sylvaticus. The sequence continues at coordinate 316,263,555 of CM053029.1, read as the reverse complement.
GACTCTGGCAGCTAACTCCAGCCCTCCTCCAGACCCTGCACTTTATGCTTTCCGGCACCGCCCCAGTACTGTGATGCAAGGTAGGTTGGGGGACTCTTGACATCTGATGTAAAGGGGTGGGGTGCGCTGGAAATCTGCTTATAATTATAATACAATTCTTTCCCAGTTAAAAAGGAGGGTCACACACAACTTGTATCATAAAGAGTAAATACATTTATATAGTCTTACAGATGCAGTCTCCCCCCTTGAAGGGCAACCATAATGCTGATGTGATCATAGAGGCATCGCACTGTAAATTATCCATACCTGGAATTCTTCTTTAATGACTACCCCCCAAGACATTCTTTCCTGTGACGTTACGGGGAAAGTGTGGCAAGTGAGGTAAATGTGTGGTAAGGCATGACCAGCATCCCCAAAGGGTGAAGATATTTACAGGAATCAGCCTACAGCAAATAAAATGAGCCTCCTGGATTGAGTCTTCACTGTAAGCATTTACAAGCCGCTAGACTGGAAAAACTGACTCCCGAATTCCATATTAATTTGTCTTCCTCTATTCTAAAACCTGCAAAAATAATATATGCAGAACAAAAGCTAACTGGAAAATATCTTCAAAAGAAAAAGAAGGGATTGCTAATGATGAAACATTAAACAGATATGAATACATTATAAATTAAGCCTCAGGGGGTAGGGGGACAAAAACGCTGTATTTCGAGATACCAGATATTGGCTTTTATTGTAAGAGTTTAAGTGTTTTGAAAAGAGAAATCAGATAGAACACACGGTGTAGTATTTAATCACATCCATAAGAAAAAAAAAAAAATAAAAAAAAAAAAACACAAGAAAAAAACAATTCATTCCATTGGAATTTCCCCTGCAGAGGAGACCCAAGTTGCACACGTACATAACAATGCTTAGTCAGAATTCCAACTCTTCACTGTGGCTGAAATTCTAATGAGAAGCACTAGGGACCCAATTTCCTTTTGGCGTTGTACAAAGAGACAAACTTGGATGGTATTAAAATGCATCAAAGTACCAGTCCGCTGTGCCTCTGTGTACGATCGTAGCTTTGATATTAGTAAGCAGCCGCCTTTTGATTAAAAGGAAAGGTTCATGTTTTGTAGAGTACTGGAGGAATCCAGCTAATAAATTGCATCCTGCTGTTTTAGTAGAACATCCTCCTCTCCAGATAATTCAACAAACACAATCACTCATAGTCCTATACATCAGATCTAAAATGCTCACGTGTCTGAAGAAAGTATACATAAGCAATTTTATGGGAAAGCTCATCTAGGGAAAAATATACAGTATTTTTCTTCTAGCAAATATTAAGGACACCTCAGCAAAAGTTACCATTAAAACCAAATGCATTACAGCCAACTAGGTTTTTAAATGGTGCATTGGTCTTTAACTGGTTACTCAATGTAACAGAAGCTCCTTTTAAATATCTTGGACCTATTCCCCTTTAACTTATGCTAAAAAGATATTCGATATTGACCAACAGAGACCCCAAAAAACACAAATCCGTCATTCAAATTTAAACAGTTGTAAGAATTACGCACATAAAAAGTGCACATAGATATAAAAGTAGTAGCTGTAAGTGGCATGGATTAGTTTATAATCCAAGCCATGTGATTGCAATATCGGTGAGCACTGACCAAAAAAAAAAAAAAAAAAAAAAAATGGGGCCAACGTCGACAACATTTCAGGGAAATTTTTTTTTCAGCAAAAACAAATTTCAGTGTCACTCAGATCTTCCCTTACAGTAATGTCACACTAACTGGAAGTTTTAGAATTGGAAGGTCTACAAAAGAAAAAAAGGAGGAAGCTGGTGCTAATTACCAACTTTTAAAATGACTTTTCATCAATTATTTTATTGAGTTTTTAAAGAGGTCTATAATTATGATTAATGAACATGAAGTTAAGCAAGCTCTGGGAGGCAGTGGAGGACAGAAAAGTCTGGCGCCCTATAGTCTATGAGGTTACAAAGTCACACACCACTATACAAACAATTATGAATTTTAAATGAACCAAGGTAATATAGGAGCATTCAAGGTACCACCCGCATGCAAGACAGGCCTAAAAGAGACACAATTTGCAAATACACAAGGAGTATGCAGTTTTAAGATCAGCCGTATAAGGTGGAATGTAACAGTCCTTGGAACCGTTCATGACCCAGGGGAGGGAATCGGGGATTCTGGCAGTGTGAACGGCGAGATAGATTCAGAAGAAAGCTGGGGAAGGTGGGACAGAAATAAGGGACTGTTGGTAGGAGAGACTTACAATTCTGGAGGATGGTCAGAGGCAGCAGGAATTTTCACCAGGTGGCCACAACAAAGTGTGTAGCAACAGGAAATTATAGGGAGATGAGCATGTTAGAGGAGAATTACCTAGATCGGTTAGGGAATCTCATGTGGTCAGTATTTGGGCCATCTCAAAAGGGGGCACACCTGAAGTGGAGGCAGTATAAACATACCAATAGAATGTCATACAAGTACCGCCCAGCCATTGACACAATTACCTGTTAATAGTGCATATGACAGTATTATTACACCAATTGTAGCAGAAACAATGAATACTGTGCGTTTGATCGTCAGCTTGATTGTCGGTGAAAAAACGATTGGAGTAGCCCAGGCGGTTAAGGAGACATGGTGAAAAGAGTGCCTGCAAAAGGCTTTTTTTGTTTGTTTGTTTTAGAGTGGCAAAAATAGGAATTTACTGTATAAGGAGCTGAAATTGACATATGAAAAGCAAAATCATAGCATAGAATGAAGCACAGGTTTTTCCACTTTAACATT